>OU342746.1:84550190-84736091 GCA_910589775.1 Avena eriantha | reverse complement strand
ATGACACTGGTGGATCCATGTGTGGTCTCTGAAGAGAACACACATGCAATGACTCTAGCTGTGGTTAATGAGAAGAACACACATTTCAATGTCACTGGTGGATCCATATGTGGTATGTGAAAAGAACACACATGAAATGACTCTAGTAGTTAGTAAAAAGAGCACGCATGCAATGACATTGGTGGATCCATGTGTGGTCTCTAAAGAGAACACACATTTCAATGACACTGGTGGATCCATATGTGGTATGTGAAAAGAACACACATGCAATGACTCCAATAGTTGTTAGTAAAAAGAACACACATGCAATGACACAGGTGGATCCATGTGTGGTCTCAAGAGAACACACATGCAATGACTCTGGCTGTTGTTAATTAGAAGAACACAGATTTCAATGACACTGGTGGATCCATATGTGGTATGTGAAAAGAACACACATGCAATGACTCTAGTTGTTGTTAGTAAATAGAGCACACATGCAATGACATTGGTGGATCCATGTGTGGTATGTGAAATGAACACACATTTCAATGACACTGGTGGATCCATATGTGGTATGTGAAAAGAACACACATGCAATGACTCCAGTTGTTGTTAGTAAAAAGAACACACATGTAATGACACTGGTGGATCCATATGTGGTATCTGAAAGGAACACACATGAAATGACTCCAGTTGTTAGTGAAAAGAGCACACATGCAATGACATTGGTGGATCCATGTGTGGCCTCTAAAGAGAACACACGTTTCAATGACACTGGTGGATCCATATGTGGTATGTGAAAAGAACACACATGCAATGACTCCAATTGTTGTTAGTAAAAAGAACACACATGCAATGACACTGGTGGATCCATGTGTGGTCTCTTAAGAGAACACACATGCAATGACTCTGGCTATTGTTAATTAGAAGAACACACATTTCAATGACACTGGTGGATCCATATGTGGTATGTGAAAAGAACACACATGCAATGACTCCAGCTGTTGTTAGTAAATAGAGCACACATGCAATGACATTGGTGGATCCATGTGTGGTCTCTGAAGAGATCACACATTTCAATGACACTGGTGGATCCATATGTGGTATGTGAAAAGAACACACGTGCAATGACTCCAGTTGTTGTTAGTAAAAAGAACAGACATGCAATGACATTGGTGGATCCATGTGTGGTCTCTGAAGAGAACACACATTTCAATGACACTTGTAGATCCATATGTGGTATGTGAAAAGAACACACATGCAATGACTCCAGTTGTTGTTAGTAAAAAGAACACACATGTAATGACATTGGTGGATCCACATGTGGTATGTGAAAAGAACACACATGAAATGACTCCTGTTGTTAGTAAAAAGAGCACACATGCAATGACATTGGTGGATCCATGTGTGGTCTCTAAAGAGAACACACATTTCAATGACACTGGTGGATCCATATGTGGTATGTGAAAAGAACACACATGCAATGACTCCAATTATTGTTAGTAAAAAGAACACACATGCAACGACACTGGTGGATCCATGTGTGGTATCTTAAGAGAACACACATGCAATGACTCTAGATGTTGTTAATTAGAAGAACACACATTTCAATCACACTGGTGGATCTGTATGTGGTATGTGAAAAGAACACACATGCAATGACTCCAGTTGTTGTTAGTAAATAGAGCACACATGCAATGACATTGGTGGATCCATGTGTGGTCTCTAAAGAGAACACACATTTCAATGACACTGGTGGATCCATATGTGGTATGTGAAAAGAACAGACATGCAATGACTCCAATTGTTGTTAGTAAAAAGAACACACATGCAATGACACTAGTGGATCCATATGTGGTCTCTAAAGAGAACACACATGAAATGACTCTGGCTATTGTTAATGAGAAGAACACACATTTCAATAACACTAGTGGATCCACATGTGGTATGTGAAAATAACACACATGCAATGACTCTGGTGGATCCATGTGTGGTCTCTGAAGAGAACACACATTTCAATGACACTGGTGGATCCATATGTGGTATGTAAAAAGAACAAACGTGCAATGACTCCAGTTGTTGTTAGTAAAAAGAACAGACATGCAATGACATTGGTGGATCCATGTGTGGTCTCTGAAGAGAACACACATTTCAATGACACTTGTAGATCCATATGTGGTATGTGAAAAGAACACACATGCAATGACTCCAGTTGTTGTTAGTAAAAAGAACACACATGTAATGACACTGGTGGATCCATATGTGGTATGTGAAAAGAACACACATGAAATGACTCCTGTTGTTAGTAAAAAGAGCACACATGCAATGACATTGGTGGATCCATGTGTGGTCTCTAAAGAGAATACACATTTCAATGACACTGGTGGATCCATATGTGGTATGTGAAAAGAACACACATGCAATGACTCCAATTGTTGTTAGTAAAAAGAACACACATGCAATGACACTGGTGGATCCATGTGTGGTATCTTAAGAGAACACACATGCAATGACTCTAGATGTTGTTAATTAGAAGAACACACATTTCAATGACACTGGTGGATCCATATGTGGTATGTGAAAAGAACACACATGCAATGACTCCAGTTGTTGTTAGTAAATAGAGCACACATGCAATGACATTGGTGGATCCATGTGTGGTCTCTAAAGAGAACACACATTTCAATGACACTGGTGGATCCATATGTGGTATGTGAAAAGAACAGACATGCAATGACTCCAATTGTTGTTAGTAAAAAGAACACACATGCAATGACACTAGTGGATCCATATGTGGTCTCTAAAGAGAACACACATGAAATGACTCTGGCTATTGTTAATGAGAAGAACACACATTTTAATAACACTAGTGGATCCATATGTGGTATGTGAAAATAACACACATGCAATGACTCTAGATGTTGTTAGTAAAAAGAGCACACATGCAATGACATTGGTGGATCCATGTGTGGTCTCTGAAGAGAACACACATTTCAATGACACTGGTGGATCCATATGTGGTATGTGAAAAGAACACACATGCAATGACTCTAGTTGTTGTTAGTAAAAAGAACACACATGCAATGACACTGGTGGATCCATGTGTGGTCTCTAAAGAGAACACACATGCAATGACTCTGGTTGTTGTTAGTAAAAAGAACACACATGCAATGACTCTGGTTGTTGTTAGTAAAAAGAGCACACATGCAATGACTCTGGTTGTTGTTAGTGAAAAGAACACACATGCAATGACTCTGGTTGTTGTTAGTGAAAACAACATACATGCAATGACTCTAGTTTTTGTTAGTAAAAAGAACACACATGCAATGACACTGGTGCATCCATGTGTGGTATCTGAAGAGATCACACATTTCAATGACACTAGTGGATCCATATGTGGTATGTGAAAAGAACAACCATGAAATGACTCCAGTTGTGGTTAATGAAAGAATATACATTTCGATGACAATGGTGGTTCCATATGTGGTCTGTGAAAAGAACACACATGCAATGATTCTGGTTGTTGTTAGTAAAAAGAACACACATGCAATTACACTGGTGGATCCATGTGTGGTCTCTGAAGAGCACACACATGCAATGACTCTAGCTGTGGTTAATGAGAAGAACACATATTTCAATGACACTGGTGGATCCATATGTGGTATGTGAAAAGAACACACATGAAATGACTCTAGTTGTTAGTAAAAAGAGCACACATGCAATGACATTGGTGGATCCATGTGTGGTCTCTAAAGAGATCACACATTTCAATGACACTGGTGGATCCATATGTGGTATGTGAAAAGAACACACATGCAATGACTCCAATTGTTGTTAGCAAAAAGAACACATGCAATGACACTGGTGGATCCATGTGTGGTCTCTTAAGAGAACACACATGAAATGACTCTGGCTGTTGTTAATTAGAAGAACACACATTTCAATGACACTGGTGGATCCATATGTGGTATGTGAAAATAACACACATGCAATGACTCCAGCTGTTGTTAGTAAATAGAGCACACATGCAATGACATTGGTGGATCCATGTGTGGTCTCTGAAGAGAGCACACATTTCAATGACATTGGTGGATCCATATGTGGTATGTGAAAAGAACACGCATGCAATGACTCCAGTTGTTGTTAGTAAAAAGAACACACATGTAGTGACACTGGTGGATCCATGTGTGGTCTCTGAAGAGAACACACATGCAATGACTCTGGTTGTTGTTAGTAAAAAGAACACACATGCAATGACTCTGATTGTTGTTAGTAAAAAGAGCACACATGCAATGACTCTTGTTGTTGTTAGTGAAAAGAACACACATGCAATGACTCTGGTTGTTGTTAGTGAAAACAACACACATGCAATGAATCTAGTTTTTGTTAGTAAAAAGAACACACATGCAATGACACTGGTGCATCCATGTGTGGTATCTGAAGAGAACAGACATTTCAATGACACTAGTGGATCCATATGTGGTATGTGAAAAGAGCAACCATGAAATGACTCCAGTTGTGGTTAATGAAGGAATACACATTTCGATGACAATGGTAGTTCCATATGTGCTCTGTGAAAAGAACACACATGCAATGATTCTGGTTGTTGTTAGTAAAAAGAACACACATGCAATGACACTGGTGGATCCATGTGTGGTCTCTAAAGAGAACACACATGCAATGACTGTAGCTGTGGTTAATGAGAAGAACACACATTTCAATGACACTGGTCAATCCATATGTGGTATGTGAAAAGAACACACATGAAATGACTCTAGTTGTTAGTAAAAAGAGCACACATGCAATCACATTAGTGGATCCATGTGTGGTCTCTAAAGAGAACACACATTTCAATGACACTGGTGGATCCATACGTGGTATGTGAAAACAATACACATGCAATGACTCCAATTGTTGTTAGAAAAAAGAACACACATGCAATGACACTGGTGGATCCATGTGTGGTCTCTTAAGAGAACACACATGCAATGACTTTGGCTGTTGTTAATTCGAACAACACACATTTCAATGACACTGGTGGATCCATATGTGGTATGTGAGAAGAACACACATGCAATGACTCTAGTTGTTGTTAGTAAATACAGCGCACATGCAATGATACTGGTGGATCCATGTGTGGTCTCTAAAAAGAACACACATGCAATGACTCTAGTTGTTGTTAGTAAAAAGAGCACACATGCAATGATACTGGTGGATCCATATGTGGATTGTGAAAAAAAACACACATGCAATTACTCTGGTTGTTGTTAGTAAAAAGAACACACATGCAATGACACTGGTGGATCCATGTGTGGTCTCTGAAGAGAACACACATGCAATGACTCTGGCTGTTGTTAGTAAAAAGAGCACACGTGCAATGACACTGGTGGATCCATAGGTGGATTGTGAAAAGAACACACATGCAATGATTCTGGTTGTTGTTAGTAAAAAGAACACACATGCAATGACACTAGTGGATCCATGTGTGGTATTTGAAGAGAACACACATGCAACGACTCTAGGTGTGGTTAATGAGAAGAACACACATTTCAATGACACTTGTGGATCCATATGTGGTATGTGAAAAGAACACACATGAAATGACTCTAGTTGTTAGTAAAAAGAGCACACATGTAATGGCATTGGTGGATCCATGTGTGGTCTCTAAATAGAACACACATTTCAATGACACTGGTGGATCCATACGTGGTATGTGAAAAGAACACACATGCAATGACTCTAGTTGTTGTTAGTAAATACAGCACACATGCAATGACACTGGTGGATCCATGTGTGGTCTCTAAAAAGAACACACATGCAATGACTCTAGTTGTTGTTAGTAAAAAGAACACACATGCAATGACACTGTAGGATCCATGTGTGGTCTCTGAAGAGAACACACATGCAATGACTCTGGCTGTTGTTAGTAAAAAGAGCACACATGCAATGACACTGGTGGATCCATAGGTGGATTGTGAAAAGAACACACATGCAATGATTCTGGTTGTTGTTAGTAAAAAGAACACACATGCAATGACACTAGTGGATCCATGTGTGGTATTTGAAGAGAACACACATGCAACGACTCTAGGTGTGGTTAATGAGAAGAACACACATTTCAATGACACTTGTGGATCCATATGTGGTATGTGAAAAGAACACACATGAAATGACTCTAGTTGTTAGTAAAAAGAGCACACATGCAATGACATTGGTGGATCCATCTGTGGTCTCTAAATAGAACACACATTTCAATGACACTGGTGGATCCATATGTGGTATGTGAAAAGAACACACATGCAATGACTCCAATTGTTGTTAGTAAAAAGGACACACATGCAATGACACTGGTGGATCCATGTGTGGTCTCTAAAGAGAACATACATGCAAAGACTGGCTATTGTTAATGAGAAAAACACACATTTCAATGATATTGGTGGATCCATATGTGGTATGTGAAAATAACACACATGCAATGACTCCAGTTGTTGTTAGTAAAAAGAGCACACATGCAATGACATTGGTGGATCCATGTGTGGTCTCTGTAGAGAACACACATTTCAATGACACTGGTGGATCCATATGTGGTATGTAAAAAAACACACATGCATTGACTATAGTTGTTGTTAGTAAAAAGAACACAGATGCAATGACACTGGTGATTCCATGTGTGGTCTCTGAAGAGAGCACACATGCAATGACTCTGGTTGTTGTTAGTAAAAAGAACACACATGCAATGACTCTGGTTGTTGTTAGTAAAAAGAACACACTTCCAATGACTCTGGTTGTTGTTAGTGAAAAGAACACACATGCAATGACTCTGGTTGTTGTAAGTAAAAAGAACACACATGCAATGACACCGGTGCATCCATGTGTGGTCTCTGAAGAGAACACACATTTCAATGACACTGGTGGATCCATATGTGGTATGTGAAAAGAACAGCCATGAAATAACTCTAGTTGTGGTTAATGAAAGAATACACATTTCGATGACAATGGTGGTTCCATATGTGGTCTGTGAAAAGAACACACATGCAATGACTCTAGCTATGGTTAATGAGAAGAACACACATGCAATGACACTGGTGGATCCATAGGCGGACTATGAAAAGAGATTTGTCCTCTCTCTTGGCCACAAATCTCACAAAAGCCCAAATTTTGGAGATTCCAAACGTGTGCTCACTCAAGGTGTTACGCCCTGATCGGCTAAGACAGATGTCACGCGGATTGTGTCCACCAACCGTTGATCCTATGTGATCCAACGGGCAGGATAACCCCTCCCTTCTCCACTTTTTTTATGCATGGTCAATCCGTGCCACCTCTCCATCCGTGCCACCGATACTTTACCTCCATAAACAACTGAAAATCCATCTATCTAACTAAAATAAATGATCGTATTTCGAAGAAGCCATCGTCTTCGTCTTCCGGTTCAACCTCGTCTTCGTCAACGCAATGGTCGCTGCCATCGCTGCCGTCGGTGTCCTCCTCTGACGACTCGACACCGCCCCCTTCCTCAAATAAGCGTGTTATCTCCTCGTCGGAGTCCTCCTCCTCTTCATAGTCCCACGGGTCCACGTCACTCTCCTCCGCTTCTGCCTCCAACTGATCGATGAACGCCTCCTCGTTGGCCGAGTCGGACTCGTCCGAATAGCTATCTCCTCTCTTCTTCCTGGTCTTCTTCTTGTTCTTCTTCTTGTCCGTACTCGCCGGTGCAACATGCGCCCCCGTCCTGGCTGCTGCTTTGCGCTCGTCCGACGATGCAGGTACCCCACGCTCCTCCTGCGCGGCCAGTACGAGCTTCGACGTCGCGGTGTCCTCGAGTGCCGATGTCGATGGATCCTGGCATGGTTGGACACGACATGCTGCCTCAGCAGGTGACTCGCGAGCGCGAACGATGCAGCAAATATTCGGAGACGCAGGACGGTCAGTGGACGGCTTGGACCTGCCATTGCCACGGCGAGGGGGCATCGTGCTCGAGGTAGTTGCTCTAAATGGTCGATGGCGGGTACACAGAGTGGGGTGCCGATCTGATCAAGGATGAGCAGCGGTTTCATGCGTCGTGTCCATGCATGCATTTGTTGATTATCAAAAAAAAGAAGAAAGAAGTAATATCTCGCGTAATGAACATAATTTGATCACAACAAAAGTGGCACAACGTATTCTAGACTCGTAAATATCCCGTGCGTGCCTGTCACATGCTGACGTGATCGTGCAGCAGTTGCGCGCGTCATTTCCCCATCAACACGTGACACACGCACACGGGATGTGCGTGCCGATTCCCGTGATGACCACCCGGCTCGTACTCCCCTTATTATATACTGGATTTTGGGCGGCGCCGAAGACCATTGAAGTGTCCATCGCAATAAAGACAAGTCCCATCGATTCCCTACCCATGCCTCCCTGGCTTCTTCGAGAAGGTAGACTATACACGATGGTCTTGTATAATAGTACTAGTACTACTGGACCACGGTCTGTACTCTTTGACTCTTCTCCCACACTAATCACTATCTCCTTCCTCCTGCCGCCGCCACCCTCACCATGCAAGCCATGGCTCCACTGAGTTAGGGGAGAGGCCTATCAACGATCCTCGCAGAGAAAAGGGAGAGAAATCGCCGCGAGGCACTTCTTGCTATACCAGCCGCTCAAGCCTACTCTCTCATTGAGGCCCAATCTCCCCCGACAACGGCGCTGAATGTTCTAGCAGGCGAGGGCTCCTCCCGGTATGGTGTTCTTGTTCTACTTGTTCTCCATCTCCCTCTCCATCATGATCTTATTTAGCTTCTTCTTGTTTTTCTTCTTCTTCTTGCTCTTCCTCTTCTACGTATTACAGGCCGGCCATGGAGCCCGAATCCACCACGACGGAGGCGTTGCAGGACCCGTTCAGCCCCGTTCCATGTCTCAGCGAGGTAGCAAATCTCCACGTTGTTATTTCTCTGAGTTGTGATGTGGATTTCTTAGATCCTGTCCGCCCCGCATTGGTTTTTCTTCTTATTTTACGAGTTGTATTAGTTTTCATGAATATGGCTGGATCTCTTGGTCTTTCCTTAATACCGCTGTTCATAGATTCACTATGGATTTTTTGTGATTAGGATTAGTTTATCGTGGTCATGAATAGATCTCTAGGTCCATTTTTTAACAATGCGGTCAATAGATTCAACGGGGATTTTTTGATCTGTATTAGTATTCACCTGGAACCTGGAGTGTAATTATAGAATTCCTATTTCAATTAACATGAACGATGCAGCGATCGAAGGCCGAGTACCGTGACAAGGTGGCCATGATCTATTCCAAGATTGTCAACCAACATGAGCTTGCACGCTCCCTCACCCAAGCTAATGAGAGCCTACGCAAGCAATTATCTGTGCAGAAGGAGATCTCGCTAGATTTTGCACGTGACGTCGATAGGCTGCAGAAAGTACTCGACCATAACTTGAACAGGCAAGAACAAGCCATCAAGATAATCAACGAGGTCGTGGAGGAGAAGAATAATCTCGTGGAAAGGTGCATTCTCCTGTAGGACGAAGTCAGCGAGGCACTCAGAGGACGCGTCGAGGACACCAAGGCTACCATCCGAGCCTACCATGACAGGAACCGTTGCCTGGATGCAGTGAAGGAGATGAAGGAGGACATGAGCAGAAGGATCACCATACTCGAGGGTGTTCAGAAAGAGAACGAGGAGCTAAGGACATGTATGGAGGCGTATCGGAGCAATGCCCAAGTCTGATTCCCGTTAGCGGGGACACGAATATCAGTTCGTCCTCCACTCCTTTTGTAATGTTTAGGGTTCAGGGAGCAATGCCCAAGTCTGCTTCCCATTATAGGGTGCAATAAGAATCCTAGGGCAACTCCTTATCTATCTGGACATTTGTTGGTGTTCATGTTCATGAATGGACACCATGTGCTCTTTCCATTATGTATCTGGACATGGGTTTCTGCATTATGAGTTTGCCACTCGCCCACTACTATTTGGTGATATTGGGAAAAACCCACAGCACACTAAACTGCAGATAAATCTTATTTGTCTTTGAAATTGAAATTATGACAGTCCCACTAGTCGATTCATAAAATGTTGATTAGTCCTAGATTGCTTCTTCCTTGAAATTATGACAGTGCCACTAGTCGATTCAGTTAATTATGGAAACTAACCAGCTTGTCCTGGTGAACTGAACAAACCATACTATGTATTTTTCTTGCAGGGAAAGAGGCGAAAGATCGACCAGGACCTGGCGACCTGGCTAAATGACAAGATAGCAATCCAAAGGGAGAAGCAGAATTCCTAGAAACTGGCCTTTGACCACCTCCGTACTAAACTCGCGGTCCTTTCTGACAAGTGCCAGAAACTGAAGGAGTTAAACGCCGGCTGGGCGAAGCTACACAATGAAGGTCGCACCTCAGCTAGGAAGCAGACGAAGATCATGAAAGGGGTCTTGAAGGAAAATCGTATGGCTATGGACCAACTTCTCCAATCCGTGACGGAGCACTAGAACCTACAGCTGAAGCACGACATAGTACTGAAGGAGCTAGCCAATCTTACGGAAGAAAACAGGCAGTTCCGAGCCAGGCTCGCTTGAACACAACATATGTCTATTTAGTACTGCACTGCCTGGTTTATCCTCTATAGTGGTGATTTTGTAAGCGTGAACTTAACTCTATGCATGATATGTTTGTTCGTATGAAATTAGTTTGCTCGAGGATTGAGTTTGGCTTAGTTAAGAAAGTGCAACTGCAAGTCTTACAGTTAACTAGTTTTAGGCATTGGCACAACATAAATTATTCATCTCGAATTTCCTGTATCCTCTGTAGTCTGTCCTTGTTCACCCTCGTGCGCCTTCTTCAGTTCCTTCAACAATTCCGCAATGCAGTACTCTAGCTTCTTCTTGTCTTCCTTGAGCTGATCCCTCTCCTTTTTTGCATTATGAATCAGCAACCTATGACTATCCTGAAGCTTCTTTGCAATTCCAACAACCAAGCTCCCATCGATTCTGTTAGTTAGCTCTGACTGCAAATTCTCGATTTCTTGTTCCAGCTCCTTGTTTCGTACTGACAGCTTGTAATTTTTTCAGCTGCATCACTTATATCAATAAATCTCCCCGATCTTTCCAACTCGTACATCTCCCATAACTGTGCCAAACATTGCTTAAGTGCATCTGGCCACTCAAGATCCACCCACTCTACTTCTTTACACACCGAGCCAACCTAAAAACACACACACTATTGTGCTATGAACATGCACGATACATTTTACTTCATGTCACAGTGTCACATAATGTAAACAAACCTGATTTGTACAGACCAAAAACCTTCTCTCAGTGTTACTGCCTTCGAATGCAACATATCTCCTTAGTTTTAGCCCATGGTCACATGGCACTTCTCCATCGAGATCTAGGCCCTCCCATTCAGAGTCGTAGACTGTCCGTGGTACCTATAGGTAACAGCAAAGCTGAAATCGAGCATGATTGCATGCACATATGGAGCTCAGATTGACAGATTTACCATTGCCTAACCCTATCCCGAGAAAACAGAGGAACTCACATTGTGGAAGGAATACTCGATGTCGGAGAGAAGGTTGTCGCTGCTCGACTGGTCGTCCTCGCCGTTCAAGGACAACATGGCGAATGTGTCGTCGCAGGCGACGGTGTTGGCATCGGAGAGAGAGAGAGAGAGAGAGAGAGAGAGAGAGAGAGAGAGAGAGAGAGAGAGAGAGAGAGAGAGAGAGAGAAGCCCTTCTACCGCTGCAACAATGACTAAATTGGCATGTTACAATAGTTTAATGGATACCATGCCCTTTCCCTAGATTACTGTCTCCAGCCTAATATGGATTCTCTACGTACATTCTCATTTCAAATATTAAACCTGTACTCCCTCCATCCCAATTTCATTGCCTAACGAAAACATACCAGTATATTATATCATCTAAAGAAACAAAATCATGTCAACTACAAGGTACTTATGCATCACTTCTTCGGTCATGGTTTCACAAAACATTACATTACAATCTCTCAACAAACATAATCACTTCATGGTTTCACAAAACATCACATTACAATTATCTCAACAAACATAATCACAGAAACAAGCATATTACATCAACTCAAGAAACAAAATCATGTTGACTACAAGGTACTTACGCATCACTTGTCCTGTCATGGTTTCGCAAACCTTTACATCACAATCTCTCAACAAACAAAATAACACAAACAAGTACAGTACATCATCTCAAGAAACATAATCATGTCAACTTCAATGTATGCATCACTTGTCCTATCATGGTTTCACAAACATTACATTACAATGTCCCAACAAACATATTAACAGAAACAAGTACGGTATGTCATCTTAAGAAACATAATCATGTCAACTACAATGTACTTTGTCTTATTACAACAATGATGGTTTTAGTGAGTGACATGTCCGAAAATCTCAACAGCTCGCACAGCATTATATCGCAATCTCTCAACAAACATAATCACAGAAACACTCTCTAAATGCAACAACAGTCAATATTACAAATACAGGCAGGGGAACCCCGCAGTCCATATGACAAGCCTAGGGTAGTAGCTCTCATCAGATCTCATCAATGTCGACCACCTCATTCTGTTCAGCCACTACAGGGGCATCTACATCCACTATAACATGTTCAACAACATCAGAAATGGTACCAAGGAAGAACAGCTTCCTGGTTCGCTTCTTTCATCGCATAATCTGCATAAGATCTTCAGTATCCAAAACATCTATGAATTGGTGCTTCTTATGATGCCACCACCTGATTTTTGCCATCTGCTTAGGGCCAATACTGATTTCCTTACCGATCATCTCTCTCATTTCATCAAGAGTTATGTTTTTGGAATCGACAGTGATCTCCACAGTACATGACGAAACTGGCTTATTAACTCCCTCATCAAGTTTTGCCATGTATGAATCCACCCCTATGCGTATACTGAACTTATCTAGATCAGCATCTATTGGTCCGTATTCTCTAGGAGCAGAAGCTCTGGCAGCAAGATCTCCAGCATCTGCATACATATCATCAATCATCGCTTCAACTTTCACCTTACGATCAGCTGCACAACACTCCCAAACCATCTGAAGCTCATAGGAGTGCTCAATTTGCTGATAGGTATCATTCATGTTGTGCCACACCAATTTTGTCCTCTGTCTAGAACCCCAGGGAATTCTAGCGGCAAGCATATCTACCAGCTGCGAAACAGACACAACCTCTTTGCAATTCACAAGCAGATGCACATCTTTCCCGAACACAACCCTCTCGCAACCAAAATCAAGTTTTGTAGTGTACTGCTGAACATGAACTCTGAACTCATATAGGTCCCTTGTATCAAAGTTGTGCCTAATTTGATTAAAAAGGGGAACTTTTCAGTTCATTTGATTCTATTATGCCACAACTAATCTACTTGCAAGATGAGGCACATATAAGAAAAATGCACCTCTCGCTCTTGTCCCAGGTTTTTTTCTTCGAGATCTGGATGCTGCATCTGCCCACCGGAGCCGAACAATACCCTACCGGCCTTGCTTTTCTCTTCAACCCGTTGCTCATAGGTACCTTGGGAGCAGAATCCTTGCTGGCCTCCTCGCTAACCGGGGCTGAAGACCTCGCCGCTGCTACGCGTTGAGCCCCAAACTTGGGCCCCGACGGACCCGAATCAGTCAGCAACGTATCTACAACCTTCTCCTTGCAAGACATGTTGGGCCGCCGCCGTCGGATTCAGTGTCGGGGGAGGGAGAAAAAAGGTCCTCCGCCACCGGTAGATTTAGGGTCAGGGAAGGGAAGAAAAGGGACCGTCACCGTCGCAGCAAGATTCAGTGTCGAGAGTTAGGAAAGTACAGTAATGGATTTGGCCCTACGACACGTGCAGGGTGGCTAAGAAGAGTGACTGGCAAAGAAGGGGCACGACAGGAACTATTGTAACGGAATATCCTGACTTAACGGGTGTGATTTGAAAATATTAGGTTTGGCCATCATTCACTCGAAAGAACCCTCTCAGCAATTGGCGCCCCAACTTTTCGAATCGCGGTTATTAAAATCAACTTGGGTACCGTGTTGCCTAGGCGACCTAACTTTCAGGCCGCAAAATGATATCTCCCATTCAACTTGGTGATCCTTACACTAAGAACATCATCTCCAAGATTCAGCTTTCGAAGTATGAACCTTTCCACCTTGATGACCAATGCACTCTATTCTTTAAGCACCGGATGTTTGTTACGAAGTATCCGGGTTTGAGAGAGCAAGTTCTTAAAGAATCTCATGATTTTATTCTTTCTATCCACCTTAGCAGCTCGAAGATGTACATGGACCTGAAAACACAGTATTGGTGGCCTAGATTGAAACAGTACTATGCCAAGTATGTCTCAAAGTGCGATGTCTACCGTAGAGTGAAAGTCGTTCATCAAAAACCTTCTAGTTTTATTCAACCTTTGAAGCCTCAAGAATGGAAATGGGAGAAAGTAGAGATGGACTTCATAACTGGTTTTCCAAGGTCTCAAAAAGGCAACAATGCAATCTTTGTTGTCATTCATAGGCTCTCAAAAGTGGCTCATTTCTTTCCACTTAGGGAAATAATTTTTGGTAGTCAGCTGGCTGAGCTTTACATCAACAGAATTGTCTCTCTGTATGGGGTTCCTCTTGTAATTAGCTCCGCTCGTGGGAGTATCTTTACATCCAAATACTAGGAATGTTTCCAACAAGTCTTGGGAACAAAGCTGAACTTGAGCACAACTTACCATCCTCAGTCGCAAGGGCAAGTTGAAAGGATCAATCAAATTCTCGAAGATATGCTTCATGCTTGCGTCAGTTCTTTTAGCATGAAGTGGGAAGAGTGCCTCCCATATGCTGAATTCTCCTACAACAACAGTTATTAGAAGAGTTTCCAGATGGCACCCTTTGAGGTCCTCTATGGTCACAAGTGTCCGACTATAATTGGTTGGTCAAGGGCAGGTGAAAGAAAATTATTTGGTCCCGACATTTTCAATCAAGCAGAAGAGAAGGTTCTTATCATTCTTGAGAACTTGAAAATTTCTCAGAGTCGTTAGAAAAGCAACTCTGACAGAAAACACACGGACATCGAGTATGTCCCTCGTGATCTTGTTTACCTTCGTGTCACTCCCATGAGAGGCACTCATCGCTTTGGTATTAAAGGCAAGCTTGCGCCTAGATACATTGGTCCTTTCAAAATCCGTGGCAAAAGAGGAGAAGTGGCTTATGCACTCAAGCTTCCTGAAAAAACTCAAGTTTCATGATGTCTTCCATATCTCTCAACTCAAGAACTTCTTCAGGGGTCCCGGCAGGACCGTGGATCACGAGCTCATCAATCTCCAAGAAGATCATTCCTACAAAAAACATCCTGTCAAAATTCTTGAAGTCACAGAATGAAAGACTCGCAACAAGTCCATCAAGTTCTGCAAGGTGCAGTGGTCGCACCATTCTCTTGATGAAGCCACTTGGGAGTGCGAGGATGACCTCCATTGCGAGTATCCTACCCTCTTCGAGTCTTCTTCTTCCTAGAATCTCAGGACAAGATTCCTATTTAGTGGGGGAGAGTTGTAGCATCCCATTTGTATAACATATGTAATGCTACATGGTTTAATAATAAAATGCTACTTCCTACATGTATTGTTGCATCATCATTATATCATGCTCATGTCACCATGCCACCTTGCATTCGAGCATCATATAAAACCCCTCTATTTTGTTCTTATCCCATATGTATTATATATTGTATCACTTGTATTTGCCTCTTGATATGTTGTATTTGCTTCTTGATAAATTGTTGAATGCCCAAGTTCAGTTGTGGGCATATATTTTCTTAACTCCACCACCTTTCTTTATCACCACCTTATAATTCCACCATCCAAACTATATGTGGGCACTTGCATTTATTTTACCATTTGTCTAGCTCACATATATTAAGATGGATCCACTTGTCTTTCTACATGCTCCCATATGTCCCCAATGTTGTTGTCACAACATCTTGTATGTGGATCCTCATGGCCACCTTCATATGCCATGTGGGTAGATTCTTTTCTTTAGCTTTCTTATGGATTTTACTTACCATATGCCATGTGTGAGTCTATAGTTTGCCACAAGATGATCTAGTGGGAAAATACACACTATATTGGCCATCTAGTTTCATACATGCACATATGCTAATTAAATTCATATATCAAGCAAGCTTCTTCTTTGAGTGGGTTTTAATTCAAATCTGAATGAATGCATGAATAATTGGGCATTACTTCTAATAGTTGTTTTCGCAACTAGTAGTGTTATTTACTCAACATGCATGACCCATGCAAAGATGGCACCATTCTTCCTTCCATGTGATTTTATTTGAATTTGTAGGAAACTTGTTGGAATTTTATTCAAACAAGATGATTCAAATTCAAATAGATTATTGGACCACCTTGGTTTCTCCTCCTTGATCTCTCTTTGACTCTTTGGAGCTTGTGGTTTTGGGAACCTTTTAACCTAGCTTGTTTTAAACAAATAAATGACAACCAAAACATATGAATGAACAAATTCAAATAAGAAGAATCTAAGCTATATATCTCTCTAATCTAACTAAACTCTCACCTTTCCCTTTGGTTTGGATAACCAAACCAGCCCCACCCCACCTACCCCTAACCCAAGCCATGCCATGGTCAGGTGACCATGTGCCATGCACACCACACCCCTCTCCAACCTGGCTTACATGTCCCCTTTCTTGCTGGTCAAGAAGTAACCTAGCCCCACCTCCACCTGGCCTGCTCCATGAGGTGGGCCTACTGTGTGTGGTTGCGCGGCCCCACGGTAATACGTCCTATCCACTTTTGGTTCATCCAGGCTTGAGCTTAGAGCGTAGGGTCTGAGGTGTTACAATAATTAATGTCATATTGAAAATATATATATTATCAAATCCATCTCATTTGCAAATTACACCCAATGAATTCTTATCATTTCCTAGTAGGAAAGCTAGGAATCATTGCTAGTAATATTTCACTCTCATACTTAACAGTTACTTGAATTCAATGAACATCACACTAAAACAAGGCTTCAGATAAGCTTTGTGTCACCATAGTAATGTAAGCCAAAATCCAATATTTATATAGGACAAGTCATCGTAACAATATACTACCAACACATCAGCACAAGTAGTAATTTATAGGAACATGCATGAGTGATCATCCTAACTCACTGAAGCCAGAACTAGAAACCCTAGGATTAATTCCAGGGCATTAGCAGTAATACCAATTCATCAGTAGCAATGGAAATCCTATGAAATCTAGATAAGCTAGCTATAGGTGAATTAGTGCTCAAACGAGAAATCTAGAGCATGTACTGGGAGCCAGGGAGTGAAAGTGAGAGGGAAAAATAAGAAGTGGGAGAGGAAAAGACTTACCCGTGGTCCTCACTCACAACTTGACAAATAGGAAGTAGAGGAGGTCGACGACGGGATCTACGACATGGCGTCACTGGAAGCAACTAGGCAATCGACCCACGTTGAGCCAGACATGCAGCACCACAACACCGATAAGGCATAGATGTAGTCCTTAGTCGCCACATCACTAGAACCAAACCATAACCTCACAGGAGTACATTGCAAGGTCACCCGAGCCGGCGAAACCCTAGTTGTATAAGGTGGTCAGCATGGTCAGAAGAGGGAGCGCCAGGCGAATCACCTTGGACTAGTCGATGGAGCGGAGAGACCAACGTCAATTGTGGCCGGCAGCGGTGACCGAGGTGGTCGAACCTCACCGGAATCGAGCGGCGATGGTACCATCACCATGAAATTGCAAGAGAGAATCGAAGAAAGGCTTGGGGGGCAAGCGAGGTGGGAGTGGGTTAGTTTGACCGAACCAGCCCAGAGTGGAGTAGCTTGAGCCCATCCTAGTGGGTCAGGCTTTCCAGTAGGATAGGCTCAGTTAGTTATAGGAAAATAAAAATGAAATAGGAAATGAAATAAAAATAAATGTTCTATAAATACAATAAGCCCTAGAAAAGTATAGAAAAAACCTAAAAAATAAAATTCACCTTTGAGTATGAAAAATATCCCTCTAACCTAGGAAATTACTACATATAAAATTCTAAGTCGAAATAGAATTATGAAAATTCAAGGTTATAAAATCGATTATCAGGAGTAAATAATAGAGCTAGATTGTTTAGGCTCAAACTGCTCTCCACGTTGTCCTGATTCTTTTCGGCTGTTGGATAGGCGCCGAGGAGGACACGCATCGACGTCGCAACGAAGCCCCGCTATCCAGTGAGGCGAGGCTCGCTTTAGGCCAGGGCGAAATATTCTAGACCACGGACGGGTGTACCGCTCGCCATCGTACTCGTAATCGTTGGATAGTGGACCGCGCGCGCCATGCGCCTGTCCTCAGCATACGCTGGCAGGACCTGGCTCTGTGAGAGGCATCTCAGGGGTGACAATGCTTGACACTCGCTGGGTGGAGGGGCCCTTCGAGAGAGGAAGTGTCTTCGCAAACTCTTTCCGGACATAGTTTATCATGGCGGAGAGCTGACCGGTTGGTGCAGGTGTCATCAGGAGGTATGGGTGGCCACGGGTTATTGCGGCGGAGAGGCAACTGTCACCATGGATAGTAGGCATATGCTGTTTCTCACAGTGGATAGACGAACAATTAGCATAGACTATAGCGGCTACATCATAGGCTATAGGTGCGTGTAGTTTCATGCTGCGAAGAGGCGAGCTGGCAGCGTAGCCTATAGACGTCCGCGGTTTCTAGCGGGCTGCGAGTGAGAAACGCGTCTGTCGAATGCTATGAACGTACACAAGGATCCGGCGAACCGCCGCGCTGCTACTTTCAGATATATATAAGACTTTGTCCTCAATCCTATAGCTATCTTCTTTTCTCCCTCCCAACTCCTGCGTTTATCCTCCTGCTCCCGTGCTTAGTCACATGCATCGATCTGGTGATCACACCCGGAGTTGGCGCTGCCGCTAACCACGGACGTGAGAGGATACATCACAGAGTTGGTTGTTTTCCTATCTCTTCCTAACTATCTTGAGCGGTGCGGTGGTTGTCGTCATCCGCGTCGGCGACTCCGATCACTTTTTGCAGAGCGGGCGGCGCTGAATCACCGCCGAGTTAGGCACAGACGCAGTGATGCTTCCTGTGTAGCTTTTGGCGAGAACGGCACCCTCCTTGCAGGAATTTGGGCAGGAAGCATCACCGCATTTTACTGTGTGTCTCCGTAGTGTGCATCGTCTCTCACGTGGTGTCTGGGGATCACTTGCGGCTGGCTTGCACTAACGATCGTCGAGGAAAGGCATGCTCGCGGCTCCTCTCTCCTTATATAAATCTAAACGTTGCCTCCTTACTCTTTATCTTTTTCCTATTCTAAGGATCGGCTTTCGGTGAGTTTGTAGATGACAGCATTGCTCCCTTCACTAGACCAGCGTGTAGCATCCCAATTGTCTAACCATTGTAATGCTACTTGGTCTAGTAATATAATGGCCACTTCCTATATATAATTGTTGCATCATAATTATATCATGCTCATGTCATCATGCCACATTGCATTTGAGCATCATATAAAACCTTTTTCTTTGGTTCTTACCTCATATGCATTATTAATTGTATTGGCCTCTTGATATATTGTATTTGGTTCTTGCTAAATGCTTGATGCCCAAGTTGAGTTGGGGGCATATCTTTTATTCAACTCCATCACCTTTCTTTTCATCACCTTATAATTCCACCATTCCATTTACCCATGATCTTGTATTTCTTTTTCTTTTGATATGTACTCTAGCTCATGTGGGTTGGGGTGGGTCTAATTCTAATTCCTTTTGCTTGGCCTTTATTCCACATTTTGGGAATGCATAAGAATAATGCCATGTTATTATTATTGTTTTCACAAGCATAAACATGACCATTAATTATTATGCATGGGCCATGCAAGAGCACCACCACCTTTAGCCCATTTGTTTTTCTCTTGGTTTAAGTGGTTCTTTCTTTGTGGGATCATCTCCATCTATCTCCACCATCCCCATGTTCTCATCAACACCATTATTTTTCTTCATGCATGATCAAATGAGGCCTTTTCTATAAACCCCATTCCTCTCTCTTTTCTTGGGTTCACCTTCACCTCACCTTATGCTAAATTTAAGCCCTCACCTTTCATCTTGGTTTGATCTTATCAATATGTTTTAAAACCTAAACACCTAATCTAAACCCTAACCCTAACACCTCTCCTTTTTCTCTCTAACCCTAGTTCTAACCTAAACTCTAACCCCTTGATCTCCATGCAAGCACTCACCTCTCTCTACCATGCTGGCCCCACACCCTAGCTACCCCATCCACCCCAGCCCTAACCCGAGCCTTCCCCTCTAACCTAACCCTAGCCGAGGCTAGCTACCCCGAGCCTCCCCTCTCCTTCTCCCTCTTCCTTTCTCCCTCCCTGCCAGCAGTTCCCACCGCCACGCCGTCCCTACCTGCCAGGCACCCTACCTGCCCCTGCCCTGGCTGCTCACGTCGAGCACGTGAGCGAGGAGGAGGAAAAGTGGCCGAAGCCACTTTACCTCTACCCCGCGCCCACACGACACCCTCTTCCTCCCCGCCTCTATCTACCCCTTCCCCCCCGTCTGGTAGCGCCAGATCCACCCCAGGGCCCTGCCCTCTCCCCTTCTTCTTCTTCACCGACGCCATCTCCTCTCGCCGGTCACCGCCAGCACCACCGCCGTCTCCTCGTTCTAACCGGCGTGGGAGACATGGAGGTGGTCGAGGAGACCGAGGAGGTTCCCCTGCTTCTCCCTGTACGCGCCAACGAGGAGGAGTAGTACTAGAACCGCCAGAACCACCGCTGCCCTGACGCAAACCCTAGTTCCAGGAGCGCCTGCTTCCTCGCCGTTCCGACGAACCTCAGGCCGATCCACCTGCATCAACCTCCCCTCGGTGAGTTCCTCGTCCTAACGGACATCTCCGTTGTCGCTGTCGTGGGCTGTGCTCGCCGGAGATTTCACCGAACGGCCTCCTTGCATGGCAGTCGTTGCCGTCTGCGTGTCGACGCGCCTCGTAGAGGCTTAGCTAGGCCCCGTCCGCTCTTCCGTCACCAGCCCACACCCAGTCGCACCGGTTACCGCCTCCGTACGCGAGCCCCAGGTCGTGGGATCGAGTCCCCGCGCCGCGCTCGGCCGCGCCACGAGCCTCCCCCGTCAGATCGAGGAGAAGAAGAACAGTAGCTGCGCGCGTTTTGCAATTTGCCCCCAGCCTTTTTGTTTCCTAAACCCGCGATCCAACCGAGCCCCACCAGTCAGCCTCCCCGTCTAGTTTACAAAAACGCCCTTGTAGTTTTGAACACCCAACCCGCGCTCCAGCACTCTCCCCACCTGTCAGCCTCTGCGGGTTCACCCACTGGCACATGGGCCCTAGCCCGCTGGCCCACCTGTCACACATAGGGGCTAGGTAGTCCCAGGGTGAGAAAAGCCCGCAGCTATGCAACCTTATCCGTTGGGCCCAGTTTGCGCCGGCCCCATCCGTCTGTGACTGGGGTTGGGTTCGATTGGGTGCAAAAAGTCCTAGCGAATTTTTGTTTAAATAAAAATGATTTCAGTAAATGTTTAAATTTTGAATTCAAATCTGTTTTTAAATAACTTTTAAATTATAAATCCAAACAATACAAATGATATATGTTTTTGAATCAGAAAAATGTGAGGAATTCAAATATACCATTCAAAATATTATTTGAGCACTTTAAAATTTTCGAGATAATTAAAATTACAATAAAATGCCCTTTTCTTAATAAATTAATAACTTTAATTCCGCAACTCCAAATTTGACAAATAATATGTCTAAATCGATCAGCGCGACGAGCCCGTTCTATCTATGTTTTCCTTGTTCTGAATTTAAGCATGCATCATGCCATAGTTAAAAATCAGAACTGTTTATGACAATAAAACTTGGCTAAATAATTAATAAAATGCTTTATTCTTGTATCCCACACCTCACCCTTGCCATGCTACTTTATTGCCATGTAAATTGTGCATCATTCATCATGGCATGCTTGTTTTCTTGTCGCATTTCAATTCATATGCTTGTGCACTTTATTTATGTTGGCCCTTGTTTGTTTGGTTCTTCTTCAAATAGACGCCCAGCAGGAGAATTATCAGAAACCACAGGAGTACTACCCAGATCCATCTCTCGCTTCAACTGAGCTGCCAGGCAAGCACTACCACATGCTTGCATACATATAGTACCTATTGCCTCTATCTTATTCTTGCATCATTGAGTCGTGATTGCATTAAATTGAATCCCAAGTACTGCATAGCCTTTACTTTTAAACCCCACCGAAGCTTGTTCCTCCATCCCAAGAGCCATTACTACAGGAGTTGTTTGAGCCATGCGAGTCATAGAAAAGCATGTGTAGGGTATGTGAGTGTCTGATGAATAATGAGGTACCTAAACAACACAACCTGAGTAGTAATGGGAGAACTAATGAAAGAGGCACCGTTGAGCAATATCTGCTATTTGGTTCTTCATGCTCACTTGTGTCTCGTAGGACCCCGAGTACTTGATTCCTGTTCTTTGACTATTCGCACTATCCACATCCGGGAGGCCTTATGGACCACCCTGAGCCAGAGCTTGATTCATTCTAATTTCTTGGGGCCACAAGTAGTTTGGGGTTTTATTACTATCCTATACTTATGCCATATTACTGTTTTATTTAAGATTGTGTGAGGAGCACCTTTATTGTTTTGGATCGTGGAATGTTTTCGCGTTATCGACAAGCCTAGTCACATTTTCGGGTTCCCAGTCGTTTATAGCCATTGACACAAACCTTGGGTCCGTCATCGGAGCCGGCCAACCTCGTTGCGGGTAGCTTAATGGGGTGGCCCCCTGAAATATGTCTGAATCCTGTGATTGCTTTGTCGTGAACGCCTCGTTAGGTTTTGAGTTGGTTTTTCCGAGGTTGATCGAGTGTGTGTTGCTATTCGTGCACCCCTGCAGAGTAAATCTTTCTTAAAGCCGTGTCCGCGGTTATGGACGACTTGGAGCACAGTTTCTCGATCATAGACAAGTATAACTAAAGTACCGCTTTTAATTTGACTAAGTACCTAACTAGTAAATAGTGCAATACTCATGGAATGGTTAATAAAACTACCAATGGATGGGGGTTGTTCGTCCGCTTCCTTGTTGGTAAGCGAGGAGGAGGATGGATCTATTAATTATTTTGTTATAATTGTTGTTCTTAATTCACGTACATCCGACTATCATTGGTTAGGCGGATGGTTAGCGAGTATCTATAGAATTGTTAGATATTATCTTTCGCTGCAATTGCGTCACCCCAGGTTGTGTCCCCTTTAGTGGA
The DNA here is from genome assembly GCA_910589775.1 of Avena eriantha. Classification (NCBI taxonomy): domain Eukaryota; kingdom Viridiplantae; phylum Streptophyta; class Magnoliopsida; order Poales; family Poaceae; genus Avena; species Avena eriantha. Next base: position 84,712,795 of record OU342746.1, on the reverse strand, counting down.
ATAAAGACTTGCTGAGTACCCCTAGGGTCTCACACGATAAATTGTTTGATTCAGATGAACAGGTGTACTCGCAAGATGGATACTGGGTAGAGGAGACAAATGATGTTGGCAATGATCATTCGGTGTAGAGATTCCGGGAACAGGGATCCGTGAGATCTGTGGGCGGGATGTGTTTATTTATGTGGCATCTTATGCCGATTTGCTTCTTATCCGTACTCGGATCTTGTTTTTCGCTTCCGCCTAATACTCTGACGTTTGTTGTATGAGGAGCTATCCTAAATTATTATTTCTATCTAGGATATTTGAATCTTGCCGTATGGCGTTGTAATATTTTTATTTCTTTTAGATGAAATGGCTCTGAGGACTGTTGTATGTGGCTTGCATACATACTCTTTTGTGTATGTAGTTGATCCCTTCGCCTACCGATTACGCCGCTCGTTCTTGTCCCGATGTTCTGAAAATAGTTAGGACGGCCGAAAGGTCTACCGTGAGTGGCCCTGGGCCCCACCGTACTATTTTAATCACTTTCGTTCATCCAGGCATGTAACTAAGAGCGTAATTCACCGAGGTAGTCACACAGCGGACCACGAGCATCTCCCCTAGGTATGCATTGCAAAGCACGACATCCTCTACATATGCATGGCCTTCGTATTTCTCTTACAGCTTGCATCCTCTCTCATAAATAGGTAATCAGGGCGACTAGAAGAAGTGAGTCGCGTGTAAGCGCTAGAGTTGTAGGATGCCATGGATCTTCAGGTTCGTATTTCTTCTAACCCATCAACATGCATGTTCACACATTCGTGTCTCAATGGTGAACGATTTTTGTCTAATATGTTGTCTTGTTCTCTCATCTTTTTCTTTCTCTTTTTCATGCAGCGAGCTTTCTCCTCGGTGACCTCTAGGACTTCCTGCAATACCTCACATCCCGTGCTATACAAGAAAACGCCTTCGTCTAGCGATAGAAGGACCAAACATGTTTCGTGCAGTTGAGGACACGAATGTTGTTCCCCTAGCTAGGATGGCCATCGTGTTGGAGGCTCTTCATCGACACCATTTGATGTCGATATCCAGGCAGCAACAACGATGCAGTGGAAGACGTCACCGCGTGCGGTAGCGGTTGATGCAGTCTATGTAGCATGTCTTTCAAACTTTTCTGAGGATGTTTTTAGTACATATAGTGCAGACATTTTCATGTAAACTCCTGCTTAAGTTTCATACGATTAATATAATAAATAATTTCTCATTTGATACATAAGTTTGCGTGCAACCATTGTGTGTAATGCTCCGGTATTCTATAATTAATAGGAAATTTTGACGAGAGCATATGTTTGAATCGCAAAATTCATCGTTAGAGTATAGGTGTGTTTATAGTTCTACTCATGTGATGACACCCAATTACAAAATACTTATATTTGTCCATATTTTTTAGATGATTTGTAGTCTCTTCTCTCCAAACGTTTAATTTGGACGTATAATTTTATGTCTTTCTGTTCCATTCACTATTCATCTATACTTGCTTCTTCGATTTCCAATAATTCTATGCATGTTCGCGTCTTCCTATTCTTAGTTCTACCCTACCATAAATACTTTACGTGTAGGAGTGTACTGTCCTAACCTCGCGTAGAGAGGTGTCTACGTGTACGGCTAGCAAAATATACGAATGTACAACAAATATAGATTATCCGGTTAGTACTCCTATTTTTTTATGTTATCTAAGAGATGGTGATTCTAGTCTCCCTTTGATATTATCAGGAGACGTCGCTTAGTAAGTCATGTCGTGCATACCGAACTCGTGCAGAATTACCTCTATATTATTGTACACGTGTGTCTTTACATGTATGTATCTGTATGCACGTGTTAACACTAAGAGAGGTTGCTCGTGGATGTAAAGTGATCGTATCGTAAGGCGTTCTCTTTACGATCCGCACCGTTACGTCATGTGTTGTATCAAAAGCACATGTATAATCTTTATTCTTTCCATTCTTTCTCGAACGATGGTTTAGTAGACCTTTTAGGTATGCTACACTGTCGGTCTAAAGAGTTGGCCTATCGTAGACGTGTTGTCCCAGGGGCGTAGCTGAGATCTACATGATAAGAACATGACCTTGTTCGTGAAAAAATGCTTCGGTTAGCGTTCCATTAATGGATCCCTTCTCTTTCTTACAAAGGATCATTTCTCTTGCACATGCATGTAGTGCGATTATATCATGAGGCATTCTGCCTACGGGACACACCCCGAGGGCGCAAGGAGAAGTCTACTTTAAATAAAAAAATATTTTCTTTTAACCAAAATTCTAATTAGCTTTTAAAAAAACTATCATAGAATTTAATTTCATATATCAGAAGATTTATAAATATAAATAATAACACTAGATTGTATCGATACAAATGGTTATCCGCGTCGTCCCAATTATTTTCGGCTGTGGGATGGACGCCATAAAGGACATGCGACATGCTCGCAATGGAGCCATGCTCTTCCGAGGCGTGGGACCTGCTGCATGCCAGGGTGCAATATTCCCTGCCGCGGAGATGTGTCGCGCGCCTCGTCGTACACCGTGTCCTAGGATGGTGGACCGCACGTGCCGCATGGCCCTACCGTTAGTGTATGAGAGAAGGACCATGCGTGGTGAGAGACATTCCCAGCACGACACACCTTCGCGCCCGTAGGGTTGTGGGGCCCGTCGAGAGACTACGTGGCGTCGTGAGCCCATGCCGGTCGCGATTTCTTGCAGCCATGGGTTCCATCGATTGACCATGTGCAACCTTAAGTCCATGTCGTCCGCGGTTTCTCGCATATGTGAGGCTCATCCATAGCCGAGGTGGTGACTTAGTTCGTAGACATCTACGAGTTATCGCGATAACGGGGCCCATACATACTGTATGTGGCGTTGTAAGCCCATTACGGTTGTGGTTCTTTGTAGCCACGGGGGTCATCCAAAGGCAATGTGGCGACATGATTCCATAACATCCAAGGTTTCTTATGGTCATAGAGCCCGTTCAGAGTCGATGTGGCGCGACGAGCTCATGCCGGTCACGTTTTGTCTCGCCCGTGGGGCTTGAACAGAGATTACGTGCCATCGTATGCTATAGACGTACGCGTGCTCTAGCGGCTGAGAGAAAAGTTTCGGTCTAAACCGTAGGCACCTATAATTTCTCGCTCCCTGCAAGGTACGAGACATGGTAAGATGGTGAGCCGCCATGCTTCTGTACGCATGCTGACATAGTTTATTCATCGCACGTCATGTCATAAACGGTCACACCGTACGAGTTTCTGACCATGTGTTTGTATGTTATATAGGCTACTGTGAGGATATGTGGCATTGTTATCAACTACACTCTTCATCTCTATTGGTAGATCTCTTTCTTATCTTCCTCCTTACGATAGTTTATGAATGACGAGTACTTCTCCCTCTTTTCTAGATCTCTTTCTTATCTTTCTCTTCTCCCATTTTGCTAGTGGTGAGCAAAAAATAACACGCCACCACTATTAGGAAAAATAGTAATAGTGTTCATATAATACAAAACGCCGCCACTAAAATCTAGTGGTGGCGTCCCAAAATATGTAAATGCCACTAGAAAATGGGTCCCATGGATGCAGTCGGGACAAATGCAATCGTGGTGTTCAGATTAAAAGGCACTGATGCACACAGTAATGGTGGTGCTTGACATATGTGAACGTCACGGCTAAAAATACACCATCGTCGCACTTGGGCCACCACCAACCCTCTCACTCGCTCTCTCTTTCACACCCCTCTTTCTCACTCATTCTCTTGAACCGCCTACACCCACCCGCATCCACTGCCTCAATCTCCCCCTACACCGATGTGCATCTCCCCCTCTGTGTCGCCACTCCCCTCTCCGCGCCCATGCCCATTCATCCTCTGATCTGCTCTGACCTCTCCGCCCGTATCTATCGCCACCTCTCTCCCCTCTGTTGGTCGCCTCCTGCATATGTTGTCGCTTCTCTCCTCTAAGTGTTGCTGCCTCTCCCCTCCGTCGGTCGCTGTCTTGGTGAGCCACATGCTGCCCCTATCCTTTTTATTTACTTAGATAGAACTTGTGATTTTAGATAGAAATTTTTGATGTAAATTTTAGATGCAAATGTTAGATAGAAATTGTAGATGCAAATTATAGATAGAAATTGTAGATAGAAAATGTACATAGATATTTTAGATGTGAATTATTGAAATTGTCGATAGAAATTGTAGATAGAAAATATAGATAGCAATTTTAGATAGAAGTTCTACATAGAAATGATAGATAATTTCAGATGGATATTTTAGATATATTTTAAATACAAAATGTTAGATAATATATTTAGATAAAGATGTTCGACAAATTGCTAGTTAAAAGTTGTATTAAATATTACATGTTCATATGGTTGGTTGACACTTGTATTAATTGTTACATATTTATATAGTTAATACTTGTATAAATTGTTATATATTCATGTAGTTAACACTTGTATTAAATGTTGTTAATTATCTAGTATAATGTCAGAGCCGAAGTACTATGGCATTCATAAGAAACACAAGAAGACCCCGATGTGGGGGGCTCAAACATTGTTGATCGTATCAATTACTATCTTGGTACATGGAGGGACCCTAAGCTGGCCACACGCACTTACGACTATGCGGCGGTTCAGCACTTGGGGCCATACGCCTGACTGAACTTTGAGTAGGATCAAGCGAGGGAATATCTCAATGGGTCTGTGGGTATGATGTTCTGCACGAAGGCGCAGGAGATACAACACCATCAGGCGGAGAAGTAGCATAGGGAGCGCTAGCAGGTGGAGTTAGAGCCCGCGTTGAGGTTATTCCTCGACAATCCCGAGGTGATGACCTATAAATTCAAGTCCTTGGTAGGGGATCCTCCATCATAAGCTATTCCTTCGGCATGGGCTCCTCCACCACGATCCAGGTCTTCAGCACAGGCTCCTCCACCGTGCTCCTGGAGGCCGGCCTCTCTAGGACTGATAGCACGGTCCCCTCCACCCAGTGCCACCAGTCGTCGTACTATGGGTTCAGCCCAGGCGACTTTACCACTGAGCCGACGTCGCCTTTGCACTCGTCGAACTTTGACTTTGACTCTAGCAGCTCCAATGGTTTCACCGACTCAGAGTTCAACTTTAAGATGTTTCTTATGTAGTTGATCATCCGACTGATCGTAGTATATCTTGCTATACTTTAGAATGTTTAAAATATGTTTATGTAGTGTGCTAGTTAGATATCGTGCTATCTTGCTATACTTTAGAATGTTTAATGTTTATAAAACGCGATGCCAAGTTAAGATGGTCATATATGCAGCATATGGATTCGACGTGTGTCATGTGTGGTTACACCTCGTGTATGGATAGGAAGTTTCGCATAGTGCTCCCTCAAAATATTGAAACTTGTCGCGTCTCGCCTACACTGAAGCATGGATGTTGGGCACCCCCTATTTGTTTGGTAGTGGGCACGAACGCGTTTCGGCCTCAACGTTGAGGAAGGAACCTACTGATACGAGTACATAACACACATAGTCATTTTTTACCTAGGTTTGGGCCTCCCTTGGGCTAACAACCCTACGTCCTACTTTTGTGGATTATCTGGGTAAATCGAGGTACAAGAAAATGATCTCTATGGTGACGGGGAGCCGCTTTATCTCTAGCTTCTACACTTCCCGGGCTTCCTCTTTCTTCCTTCTCTCACTTTTCTACCTCTCTTCCTTCTCTCCGACGTGGAGGAGGATATCAACTCTATCTCTCTTTATCTGCTCTTCACAAGCTCTTTAACCCTTTGATCTCTCAGCTCTCTCACTCTATGATCGCTGAGAACTCTCCCCTTGAACACTTTTGACTCTGAAAAACCCCTCCTCTCTATTCCTACATCCAAGTGCCTCCTTTTATACACCAAGGGGTCACTACAAGGGCCGGCGTGGAACACCGCCAGGGGCATTCCCGGGCTCAATCATGGTGTGCCACGCGGTCTTCTGGCAGATGGGTGGTGCATGTGGCTAATGGATGGCCAAGGGCGGTGCACAGGCGCACTTGATGGCTAAGTGACAGCTCGGGCTCCGAGTTGTCACTTCTGTCGGTGGTGCGCTATAGCAGACTATAGCACCATGATGATGTCAAGCGGCGCTTGCGTGTCGCCAGTTCCCAAGGCCAGGCCTGGCACGTCTTGTCAGGCTCAATTGACTCTGGTTCCTGGGTCGCGCCTGGCCTAGGAGAAGTGTTCCCATGGTCCTTTCGGGGCTCAGTTGGGGCCGCTCCTTGGCTTTTCTTCCCCAATTATGCCTTTACCCTCCTTCCGGGCATCCCCCGAAAGGAGGGGTCTGACTGCCTTGCGAGCGTCGTTGTCTTTTCCTCCTTGTCCACGCCCGGCTGGTGGATTGAGGCTCGTCGTGTAGCGTTCATATCATCCATAGGCACCTACATCATAGCTAACATTTAGTCTCCATAGGCTCATCATCCCAAGTCCATACCTTCTTGGAGCACACGATGCTCGCATCCTTGCAATGCCCTTGTCGGCCAGGCCACACATTCGCTGTGTCGCTGACCGGTGTGTCCTGTCCCACGCGCTACGGTGCAATGCGAGGTACCCCCAATCTCATTACGCCGATAGAAGCCCTCGGGCAAGGGACAACAACTTGCAACGCTGGTCATGGTTCGATGAAGAGGGCGTTACCCGGGCTTCACCCTTCAATAGCGTGTGGGCCCAGTCCACGTCGCGGGGAGTGCGACATGACTGGACGACACGCTTTCCCATCCTGCATAATTGACGTACGCGTTCCTGTGCACTGAAGTGGTTGCGGTACTGCCGGGCCACGCCTTGGCTTCCGCGGTAGCCTGCGTTGATGGCGCCCGCTTGGATTCCTGCAAAATAATTTATGGGGGGCGCGATTGTTGCCCACCCACGAGCCAGTGAGGTGGGCAGCAATCGTTCCCCCTCCTTGTTTGTTACAAAAGGGAGGGAAGGCGCGAGGCTATGGCTTACTCTCTAATTCCCCCACAGCCTTTCCCTTCCAGCTCCATGCTCGGTGGCGAAGACTATGGCGTCAGGCAGTTCTGGTGACGATGATCCTCCTTCTCTGGTGGGGGAGATGGCTCTAGCCTCGTCATAGAGGCTGCGGCGCAGGCACCGAGGCCGCCACATCTCCTCTGCCACTGGCACAGATCTCCCGCAACCACACGTTGAGGCCCTGCGGCGCAGCGGCCGCCGAGGAGGCGGCAGCGGAAGGGAGGCCCTCCTAGTCGTTGTTCTCCTTCTCCAAAGCGCATATGCAGCCCCCGGCATGATGGGCAGGGTGGCTATCGTCTTCCCCGCCAGCTCAATCCATCGTTCTCCCCTCCTTATCCAAGGAGGAGTACATGGTGGACCTAGTGGGCTTTGAGTTCTTGGTTGTCGTGGGCGTCACATGCAAGAAGCAGTTGGTGCTTCCTCACCTGCTTGCTAATGAACTGAGTGGTGTTCTGTTGCGTGATGTGGAGCTGCGGGAGTCAAGCGAAGGTCAGCCCGTATGGGACCTCTGAATGGAGGTAGGTGAAGAGGGCCGCATGTTCCTTGGCAAGGGGTGTCCTTCGTTTGCAAAGTGGTACCAGGTTCGGGCTGGTCATGTGCTAAAGCTCCGCTTCCACGGGAACAGGCAGTTCATGGTGAAGATCTTCGATGACACCATGTGCTGCCGCAGCTACTACGCCTACCTCTCTGATAACGGGGGGTCGAGGTGGTTCTCCTCCTGATGCAGGCGATGCTAGGGGGTCGACTAAGCAACGCGGTGCCACTGGGAGCAGTAGGGAGCGATACATGCCCCCCTTTTCCCAGTGCGTAGCCTTTTGCTCGCACCCTTCTGTCAAGCATCTTGTATGCGCCGGTTGCTGCATTGTACATTTCTCAAATATAATGCCAATTGGCTATTATGAACGTCTTTAACTTTGCCTTTGCGTTATTTTCTCTTTTCTCTACCGTAGCATGCTTATGGCTATCCTTGATTCATCTATCCTTTGTCGCCTTTATGCCACCGCGGGGCATGTGGGGGCATTGTTCATCATATCAGACGCCTTGCTCCCGTTCCCTTGGTTCTAACCTTGTAGTTGACTCATGCCCCCTGGAAGCTACATGTTCCCTGCTACTCCCATTTGGCCATAAGCCTTACACCCTCGCCGAGACCTTGCCTTGGCCTCTTCTTGCTCATCCATCTGCTGCTTATCCTGAAACACGATGAACACACCTTATGGCATCTTACCCATGCCTCAGGTTTAAAATAGGTGTCATGTGCTTGATCAGGGCGCACAACGTTGCCAACTTGGTGGCCTAACATGGGAGGTGTGTCTTTGCGATTTAGTGCTCGTCGGCAATGCCTAGAGCACAATGCTCATACCTCAGAGCAGATCATGAGAGTATGACGTTTCCTGGCCTAACAGTCTCATTACCCACGTCCGGTCCCGAGAAAATCCAAAAGAATGCAAAATCTCGAAAAAAGGCTCGGCAAATGAAAACAGGCGGAAAAATGAGAGCAACCGGATTCTCATTCCAAAACGGGGGCATCCCCCGGGTTACAAGCGTTTCACACATCGGCGGGCCAGGCCAAATACGCTAGTATTCATCGCATTTGTCGGGAGTACTACACTTACTCCCGGGTATTTCGTTGCCGGGATCACCATGCGAGCTCCTTGGCTTTCAGTTGGCGGGGGAACCTCCAGTCACACCCTGGCTTTTAAGGTTGCTGAGAGCACCACGTATGCTCCCGGGCTTTCATTTGCCATGGGAACAACCACTCACACCCGGGATTTGAAGGTTGCCAGGAGCACCACGCACGCTCCCCGGCTTTCATTTGCCGGGGGAACCTCCACTCACACTCGGGCTTCTAAGGTTGCCGGGAGCACCACGCATGCTCCCGGGCATTTTAGTTGTTAGGGTGCACGCAAGAAGTTTTTCGCTTACCCGGAGAGCCACCAGTACCAGAATTGTCATCGGAACTAAGTTCCGGAAAGGGTCGCAGCCTTTTCCTGGGCGAGCCGGGATTCAGGGCGAAAGGTTGGTCCGAGTCGTACAAAGGGTTAGTGTGAGTCATAGGAAAAGCGGTGGCTACCAGTTTGAATAGTGGTTTGGAGAAGAACATGATGTCCCTGATATCACCTTTGAAGGTCAAGGTCCCCCACGAGGAGGGGAGCTTGAGCGAGTTGTAGGCATGGTGGGAGACTACCATGAACTTTGCCAAGGCAGGGCGCCTTATTATGCCATTATATGGCAGGGCAATGTCCGCAACATCGAAGATGATGTTCTCAGTGCGATAGTTGTCTTGAGTGCCGAATGTGACTAGCATTTTGATCTTCCCCTGCGCCTGGATACGTCCCGGGCTTACGCCCAGAAAAGACCCCGTAGGGGCTTATTGATCATCCGTGATCTCGAGCTTATTCAACAGCTTTGCCATGAGGATGATGAGTCCAGCCCCTCCATCCACCAGCATCTTGGTAACTTTGATGATCCTTATGATGGGGGAGACCACCAGGGGTAGCATGTCGACCCCGGCGATGCGGTCCAGGTGATCCCCCAAATCAAAGGTAATCAGCACATGAGACCACCAAAGTGGCCGATGCACCTTCGGGCTAGGCTGTACGGCGCATAGTTCATGGGAGAAATGCTTAAACTCCTAGTGTGAAGTCATGGCATAGGCTCCTCCATGTGCATGCATAGTCCTATACTTGTGGGTATTGTCCGCACCCATCATTATCGCTTCCTTGGTTGACAGCTGGGTCATTGTCGCGTGGTTGAGGGGTTGTGTTGCCACGACCCCCTCCATGCCCCGCTCTAGATCTGTCTCCACCGCCTCCATCTCCTCCTCGTCAAGTGCCCACATTGCCCCTGCGACCCCCGGTGGGGGCGCCTGGGCTAGGCTGGACTGGGCAGTTCTTCACATGATGCCTAGCCTTGTTGCAGCGGTAATAGTTCCCAAAGGTACCGTTAGCCCCCTGCTCAGCGATGTGCCTCTTCCATCCCTCGGTGTAACCGAGGATGAAACGTTATTTCCAAGCATCATGGTCGTCGGACTCGTGCACATGGCACAACTTCCCCGTGGTGGGCTTGGTAGCCACGACTTCTTCCTCTGGTTTGGTCTTCTTTTCAGCCCTAGTGGGAGCACTAGGCTCTGCAACCAAATCCCGTCGGAGGCCCCTCTTACGCGAGACACTCTTCTTCGCAGTTGTGCTTCCCGGGTCTGCCGCTCTAGCGGCTTCCCTGGCAGCATCCTTGGGCGCAACACGTCCTACCTCTGCTAAGGAGCAGAGGTCAGCCAACGCCCACAACTCATGGGTGCTCTTGACTGGATGCATGTTAAGATCCTCGCGCATCTTGCTATCGCGCACATTTATGGTGAACGCGCCAATCCTGGTGGCATCTTACGCCTCCGGGATAGTGTGTGCGATCTGCAAAAATCACAACATGAAGTCTCGTAGCCGCTCACCACTCCCCTGGACCATTGTGTGGATCTGAATGAGTGTTCCCGGGTGCTGGAAGGCTCCCTGGAACACACTCACAAGCGGGTACACAAATCGGCCTAGGAGCAAATGGACTCCTTAGGTAGATGCATGAGCTAGGACAAGGACGTGCCCTTTAGGGCCATTGGAAACCAATTGGCAATAACCTTCTCTTCAGCACCCGCAACCACTATTATGTTGGAGTAGATTGCTAGAAACTCCTTTGGGTTGGTATTGCCTTCAAACTTGATGGGGACAATGGTATGAATTTTGGCAGCCATGCCACCTGCCGTAAGGCAGCAGAGAAGGCAGGACAGCTGCTTCCGTATCCCAATGCCATGCTCCCTACCTTAGTTGCGCCATGTGGGTTAGGGACGGCCGCACCCGCAGCCCGTTGACGCAGTTGTAATAGGTAATCTCGAACTAGCGCCTTGTTCACCGTGGGGAAATCACCTCGGCGCCCTTCGGCGTGCCTATGCACGGGGTCAACAGATGACCCCGCAAAGACGTGATCTTGTTCTGCAGGTCTCGAGGTGCCAGCCCCCAAGTGGCCCGTGGTGAAGGAAATATGCCCTAGAGGCAATCATAGAGATGATTGTATTTCATGTGTATCCATGAGTTATTATAATGTTCCTTGAATATCCATATACCAGGCAACTTGTATTGATTGGCAATTATGTGAATTGTTTGTGAAACTCTTTACTTGTATGGTTATCTAATAATTGTCCCTAGTCGGAGTTCATGCGAGGACACACGTGAATATTAGACTAGCACATCGATTGGTTAATGACTATGTTTCGCAAGTCATTGACATGGAGATGTCAAACCAATGATGTGGACACATGTTATGAACATGGGGTTGGACTGACCCAACATGAGACTAGCAATAATACTTGCAGCTCTCTCTACACATCGTGTACGTTTTGTCCTTAGACCTGAGATTGTCGCATGTACTTGAGATGTGGATCGACCTACTTTGGGGCTATCAAACACTACTCCGTAACTGGGTAGTTATAAAGGTAGCTTTCGGGTTTGTCCTGATACATGCTGCAAGGCATCGGTCAATCAAGATGGGATTTGCCCCTCTCTACTTGAGAGAGATATCTCTGGGCCCCTCGAGTGATCGGATCCAGAAATGCATGGCCGTGCTACATATGGTTAAGAGTTAACCTAGTAAAGGGATTCTGAATCACAGTATCGAGAAAGAGAGGTCAGCTTAGAGCTAGACCAAATATCGTGAGGCAAAGGGAAAGACATGTACTCAACCTTGTGATGGTTCGTCCGAATGATCTTTATATGCGTTTAGGAGTTGGCACGTCTTGCTAGAGGCCGCTACCAACTATTGACGGAGTAAGTGTACTCGCGTCATGTCTATACGTGTATGAACCTATAGGGTCACACACTTTAGGGGCTGGAAGCCTAATGAGGATTGGATCCGAATTAGACCAGGCTTAGGCTGCTAATGGGCTGCTAATGTAGAAGCCCACCAGGGATGCCTATATAAGAGGGAGTGGGGCGAGCTGAAAACGTGAGAGCATTCCACCCAGCCGCCACTCCTCTTTCGCCTGTGTTGCACGCGCAGACCTAGCAGTCTGGCGTGTGACGACTTCCACTCCGGACGTGTGGATACCTCGGAGGTGCTGCATCTGTAGCACTTGGACGAGCCGCGCAAAGGGGAGCTGCTCGTGGGACGAGGACGAGGAGGAGACGTAGAACATCTACACTGCCGCAACGTGCTTCATCGAGTTCCGCACCTGCGCGTCTAGCGGTAATCCCGTGATCTATGACAATAGTATTCCTGGTTGACGCGGTAGAAATTTTTGATTTTACGCTAGTGTAGCCTACCCGTTACCCTTCAGTGGTATCAGAGCCGATGCTATTCAGTCATAGGTTCGGGAAGTTTGCATATGGTGATATGTAGATTGATATGAATGATATGATCGTTTGTATGGCGGTGTTTTCTGGATTGATCTATGATCTTAATTTCCGTGATCGTGATTCTAAGGTCGTCGAACGACTTACCCCTACCGGTCGGTTTCCGCCATCGGGGTAGACAGTGACACATAAATCCTTCTGAATCACGCGAAGATCAATATGATTGATCGAATCGGGAATTAGATCTGAATCGACGTACCGTGATCAAAGGAGTTTGGTCAAATCGGAACTATGGTCGGTTTATGGTAAATTGGATTTGCCGATCAAAATCCTTAAAGAAAATTGTATAGATTTGATCTCTCATTTTTCACGAATGTCCGGACGCCCGGAAAGGTACCGCGAGGGGCGCTGCCCCTTCGAACCCCGCAGGGGGAGACCCCCTAGACCCCCCTTAGTCGTATCCCCCTTTTTTGTATCTCGTTAAGGTTCATAGGTGGTACGATTTCACATGATCCGGTAGAATGCGATTCTATGCACAACTTGTTTTTGCAGGATTTATGTGATCAGTATGGCCCAAAAATGTATGTGATGCATGTATGTATTTTTTCATGACCTGCGTGTCGTGAGTTGGGCAACACGGCTGGAGCCATATGTGTTGTCAATTATTGTAATGGCCTGCGTGCCAACTTGTGATGATCCCAATACCATGTAATTTTGATTACTAGATGTTAGGAGCAATAGCTTGTATTAGTTCTTGGAGAACTCATCACTTGGAGGATGGCTCGCATAGAGCATGAAGATGGAGATCATCATGGTGGACAGGTTCTATGGCGATGGAGATCACCATGAGAAAATGGGCCATACTGTATCACATCTATGTGAATGCTATTCTTATACGTTTTACTACTATGCATGCTTAGATGATAGAAGTAGAACGATCCCTCACAAAGTTTAAGTTAAACCATGCCCTCCCAACCAAACCTTGCACCATCCTATGCCCTGTACAATCGTTGGTGGGTCTATGAAATTAGGGTGCCACGGTTTTCCTTGGCTGGATGGGTTTGTATCGGATACCTACACGCATAAGGGTTGGTGAGCTTAACAAGGTCATCTTAACAGTTAAGGACCTTGGGGCATAAAGGTTGGGCGCCTAGTTTTGACATAGAGATGTCACCCAACAACAAGAGTCATATGTGATATGATTAGCAAAGGTTGCTTACCGATTTACCTTGTCTTCTAGCAGTGATGCTAAAGCTCACTAGTCGACTTGTTAATTGTGGATCTTGAATCACTTAGTATCAATAGAGGGATGTTGATTTAAGTGGGAGTATATGCTATTAAATTGTTTAATATGTTTTACTCTTTCATGGTTACATGGCTTAGTATTTTGCATATTTTTTTTGTTGTAGATCAATGGCACCGAACAATTCATCACCTTTTGCTTTGCGTTCGATTCTTGAAAAGGATAAACTAAATGGAACAAACTATTCGGACTGGGTCCGTAACCTGAGAATTGTTCTCAGGGCTGAGAAAAAGGAAACTGTTCTGGATACCCCAATCCCGGATGAACCTGCTGATAATGCAACTGCTACCCTTAAGAATGCCTACAAGAAAGCATGTGATGAATCTCTTGAGGTCAGTTGTCTTATGCTTGCATGCATGGAACCTGATCTTCAAAAACAGTTTGAGGATCAGGAAGCGTACGATATGATCGTTGCGCTTAAGGACATGTTCCAGACTCAGGCCAGGACTGAGAGGTACAATGTCGCTAAGTCCTTTGTGGAATGCAAGCTGGCAGAGGGAGCAGCTGTAGGCCCCCATGTGATCAAAATGGTTGGTTACAGTCAGACTTTGGAAAAGCTTGGTTTTCCATTAGGCCAAGAGTTGGCCACTGACTTCATTTTGGCATCTCTTCCATCTAGCTATGGGCATTTCATTTCGAACTACCATATGCATGGGGTGGAGAGGGGCCTTAATGAATTATGTGGGATGCTGAAAACAGCAGAATGTGACATTAAGAAGTGTGCAGGGCATAGCCATGTGATGGCTGTGCAGAACAAGCCTAGCTTCAAGAAAAAGGGCACTTCTTGGCAGAAGAAGAAGGGCAAGGCTAAGGATACGATCCCTAAGCCAAACCCTGCACCCAAGCAAAAGGCTGGTCCTGCAGGAGACACTGAGTGTTTCTTTTGTCACGAATATGGCCACTGGAAGAGGAACTGCAGCAAGTACCAGGCTTCTTTGAAGAAAAGTGGAAGTAAGAGTACTTCCCACTCAGGTACACTTGTTGTAAATGTTGTGGACATTTTTCTCGCAGATTCTTATGTTAACTCTTGGGTATTTGATACCGGATCGGTTGCTCATATTTGCAATTCGATGCAGGGGCTAATAAGGACTAGAGAAGTGCAAAAAGGCGAAGTGGATTTTCGCGTCGGAAATAAAGCAAGGGTTGCTGCATTGTTCGTCGGCGTCATGCAACTTCACCTTCCGTCAGGATTTATCATGGAGTTGAATAATTGTTATTACATTCCTAGTATGGGTCGAAACATTTTATCACCTTCATGTTTGATGAGGGATGGTTATTCATTCGCGAGTACAAACAATGGTTGTGTAATCTCTAAGAATGCTATGTTTGTGGCTGATGCTCCCATTGTGAATGGGTTATTTATTTTAAATCTTGATAATGCATGTGTTTACAATGTTAGTGCTAAAAGGCTTCGGCCAAATGATTTGAGTCCTACCTATCTATGGCATTGTCGTTTGGGGCATATAAGTGAAAAGCGCATGAAGAAGCTCCATGGTGATGGTCTTCTAACTTCGTTTGATTTTGAATCATACGAGACATGTCAAGCTTGTTTACTTGGAAAGATGACCAAGACGCCTTTCAAGGGGTTTCCCGAGAGAGCGACAGACTTGTTGGAACTCATACATACTGATGTATGTGGACCAATGAGCACGACAGCCAGAGGAGGATATCACTACTTCATTACTTTCACTGATGATTTCAGTAGATATGGCTATGTCTACTTGATGAAGCATAAGTCTGAAACTTTTGAAAAGTTCAAAGAGTTTCAAAATGAGGTAGAGAATCAACGTGGCAAGAAAATAAAGGCCTTGCGATCTGATCGCGGAGGCGAATATTTGAGTCACGAGTTTAGCAATCATCTTAAGAGTTGCGGAATTGTTCCACAGCTCACGCCGCCTGGAACACCTCAAAGAAACGGGGTCTCTGAACGGCGTAATCGAACTTTGTTGGACATGGTTCGATCGATGATGAGCCAGTCGGATTTACCATTATCATTTTGGGGTTACGCGCTAGAAACAGCAGCTTTCACACTAAATAGGGTACCATCTAAATCCGTAGTTAAGACACCATATGAGATGTGGACTGGAAAGAATCCCAGTTTGTCTTTTCTAAAGATTTGGGGTTGTGATGCATTTGTCAAGCGACTTCAGTCAGACAAGCTAACACCCAAATCGGATAAGTGCATTTTTGTGGGATACCCAAGGGAAACCTTAGGGTATTACTTCTACAACCGAGAAGAGGGCAAAGTGTTTGTCGCTCGTAGCGGTGTTTTCCTAGAGAAAGAGTTTCTCACAAAGGGAACGAGTGGAAGGTCGGTGCGACTTGAAGAAGTTCAAGATGAGCCAGTCGGGGATGCTTCTACGAGTGATGCTATTGTAGCAGAACAAGTTGAGGAACCCGTGGCAATAGAAGCACCACAACCACGAAGGTCGGCGAGGCTCCGCGAAGCGCGAGAGTTATTATTGTTAGACAATGATGAGCCTGCGACCTATGCAGAAGCGATGGTGGACCCAGACTCTGAGAAATGGCTGATTGCCATGAGATCCGAGATAGAGTCCATGGGAGACAATCAAGTTTGGAACTTGGTTGACCTGCCTGATGGTTTTAAAGCCATCGAGTGCAAGTGGATCTATAAGAAGAAGATTGATATGGATGGAAATGTTCACATCCATAAAGCTCGACTTGTTGCAAAAGGTTTTCGACAAGTTCAAGGAGTTGACTACGACGAGACTTTCTCGCCCGTAGCGATGCTTAAATCTATACGGATCATTCTAGCCATTGCTGCACATTTCGATTATGAGATATGGCAGATGGACGTCAAGACGGCTTTCTTAAATGGAATCCTTTCTGAGGACGTGTATATGATGCAGCCCGAAGGTTTTGTCGATCCAAACAATGCTGGAAAGGTATGCAAACTTCAAAAGTCCATTTATGGGCTGAAGCAAGCATCTCGGAGTTGGAACATTCGATTTGATGAAGTTGTAAAGGAGTTTGGCTTCACCAAAAACGAACAAGAACCTTGTGTGTATAAGAAAGAAAATGGGAAATCACTTGTGTTTCTAATCTTATATGTGGATGACATATTATTGATTGGAAATGACATTCCTATGCTCGAGTCTGTTAAGACCTCATTGAAAAATAGTTTTTCTATGAAGGACTTGGGAGAAGCGGCATATATTCTGGGTATCAAGATCTATAGAGATAGATCAAGGAGGCTAATTGGATTAAGCCAGAGTACGTACATTGACAAAGTGTTGAAACGGTTCAGCATGGAAGAGGCTAAGAAGGGGTTCTTGCCCATGTCTCACGGCATTAAACTCAGCAAGACTCAGTGTCCTTCGACCACTGATGAGCGAGAACGCATGAGTAGGGTTCCATATGCTTCGGCTATTGGATCCATCATGTATGCAATGACATGTACTCGCCCAGATGTTTCCTATGCTCTAAGTGTTACGAGCAGATACCAGGCTGATCCAGGTGAGATTCACTGGACAGCGGTAAAGAATATCCTTAAGTACTTGAGAAGGACTAAGGATATGTTCCTAGTTTATGGAGGTGAGGTTGAACTCAGTGTAAAGGGTTACACAGATGCGAGTTACCTTAATGACTCAGACGACTCGAAATCGCAATCAGGTTATGTGTTTGTCATGAATGGTGGTGCTGTGAGCTGGAAAAGTTCCAAGCAAGATACAGTGGCCTCCTCTTCAACAGAAGCTGAATATATTGCTGCCTCGGAGGCTGCAAAGGAAGCTGTTTGGATTAGGAATTTCCTGATCGCTCTTGGTGTGGTTCAGGGCTCGTCCAATCCCTTGGACGTTTATTGTGACAACAATGGTGCTATTGCACAAGCCAAAGAACCTAGACAGCACCAGAAGAACAAACATATTCGCATGCGCTACCATCTGATTCGTGAGTTCATTGATGAAGGTAGTGTCATGTTATGCAAAATACATACGGACTCAAATGTTGCTGATCCCTTGACTAAGCCACTCCCGCAGCCTGCGCATGAAGCGCACACAAGAGCAATAGGTATTAGACACTGTCTAGATTGACTCTAGTGCAAGTGGGAGACTGAAGGAAATATGCCCTAGAGGCAATCATAGAGATGATTGTATTTCATGTGTATCCATGAGTTATTATAATGTTCCTTGAATATCCATATACCAGGCAACTTGTATTGATTGGCAATTATGTGAATTGTTTGTGAAACTCTTTACTTGTATGGTTATCTAATAATTGTCCCTAGTCGGAGTTCATGCGAGGACACACGTGAATATTAGACTAGCACATCGATTGGTTAATGACTATGTTTCGCAAGTCATTGACATGGAGATGTCAAACCAATGATGTGGACACATGTTATGAACATGGGGTTGGACTGACCCAACATGAGACTAGCAATAATACTTGCAGCTCTCTCTACACATCGTGTACGTTTTGTCCTTAGACCTGAGATTGTCGCATGTACTTGAGATGTGGATCGACCTACTTTGGGGCTATCAAACACTACTCCGTAACTGGGTAGTTATAAAGGTAGCTTTCGGGTTTGTCCTGATACATGCTGCAAGGCATCGGTCAATCAAGATGGGATTTGCCCCTCTCTACTTGAGAGAGATATCTCTGGGCCCCTCGAGTGATCGGATCCAGAAATGCATGGCCGTGCTACATATGGTTAAGAGTTAACCTAGTAAAGGGATTCTGAATCACAGTATCGAGAAAGAGAGGTCAGCTTAGAGCTAGACCAAATATCGTGAGGCAAAGGGAAAGACATGTACTCAACCTTGTGATGGTTCGTCCGAATGATCTTTATATGCGTTTAGGAGTTGGCACGTCTTGCTAGAGGCCGCTACCAACTATTGACGGAGTAAGTGTACTCGCGTCATGTCTATACGTGTATGAACCTATAGGGTCACACACTTTAGGGGCTGGAAGCCTAATGAGGATTGGATCCGAATTAGACCAGGCTTAGGCTGCTAATGGGCTGCTAATGTAGAAGCCCACCAGGGATGCCTATATAAGAGGGAGTGGGGCGAGCTGAAAACGTGAGAGCATTCCACCCAGCCGCCACTCCTCTTTCGCCTGTGTTGCACGCGCAGACCTAGCAGTCTGGCGTGTGACGACTTCCACTCCGGACGTGTGGATACCTCGGAGGTGCTGCATCTGTAGCACTTGGACGAGCCGCGCAAAGGGGAGCTGCTCGTGGGACGAGGACGAGGAGGAGACGTAGAACATCTACACTGCCGCAACGTGCTTCATCGAGTTCCGCACCTGCGCGTCTAGCGGTAATCCCGTGATCTATGACAATAGTATTCCTGGTTGACGCGGTAGAAATTTTTGATTTTACGCTAGTGTAGCCTACCCGTTACCCTTCACGTGGCATGGTTATCGCTTCTCCTTTCATCATTGCAGGTTCCAGCAGCCCCCGACCCGGGGGAAGCATTCTGGGAACACGGCCTCGGGGCTGGGTTTTGCATGGGCCCTGCGGTGGTGGTGGGAGCGCAATCCGCCCCACACCTCGGCCCCAGGTTGGACTTGGAACAAGCGCAAATGGACTCTTGATGCAGCCTAATGAACTCTAGATGCGCTTCGAGGTCATCCCTCCACGCCACATACTTTGTTGTCCCAGAAGATGGTGGGTGTCGAGCTATGGCATAGGCAGCAGCGACTGCTTCCCCCAAAGTTCAGTTCCCAAAGTGGTGGGACTGCGGTTGGCGGCTAGTACTTGGCACGGTGAGGCGAGTCCCGGTGCGAGCTAGAGTCGTTGTGTGCTGGGCTGACGCGTGATGCTCTGGCTCGGGGTTGGCTCCTTCGGCCCCAACCGATGCGATTCCTCCTAACAAATGGCCCCCTCCGGTGGTGTCTCCTACGCCACCGGGGAGAGACACTCCGCCGGTGGCGCCTCCTGCGTCGCCGACGAAGAGGTCTTCGAGTATGACGCCTCCTGCGTTGCCTAGTGGTGGTACCTCTCACGCATCGGCGCCTCCACTAGCATGCTCTCCTTCCTCAACCAGGGGGTGCGGTTGCGACGGCAGTGATGGTGGTGCAGTTGCGCTTGGCCCTGGATGCGGGTCGGCTCGTGCGACCGTAGTCACGCGCCGTGCATGAGGCTTGACATCTAAGCCCCAGTAGTGGGAAGGGCGTGGGCTCGAGTCCATGCAGCGGGCGAGTCTACCGTGGAAGAGCCGGTCCTGGATCCAGCACCTCTCTTTGGCGCCATGGTTGGGAATGGCGCAGTCGATGTCGATGTCGAACATGAAGAGAAAATAGACGTCGGTGAAGATGACGATGATGACGACAAAGCTCACGAAGCTATTGACGATGAAGCTGATTGCCCAAGCAAAAAACATGAGCACCCCCGACCTATCATGCCAGAAGTCGTGTCTTGCCTACGCTGACATCGGGGATGTTGGGCACCCCCTATTTGTTCAGTAGTGGGCACGAAAGTATTCTAGCCTCAACCTCGACGAAGGAACCTTCTTATATGAGCACACAAAGCACACATAGTAATTTTTTACCGAGGTTCGGGCCGCCCTTTGGCTAACAACCCTATGTCCTGCTTTGGTGGATTATCTGGGGTGGATCAAGGTACAAGAAGATGATCTCTGCGATGTCGGGGAGCCGCTTTCTCTCTAGCTTCTACACTTCCTGGGCTTCCTCTTTCTTCCTTCTCTCACTTTTCTACCTCTCTTACTTCTCTCCCACACGGAGGAGGATATCAACTCTATCTCTCTCTATCTGCTCTTCACAATCTCTCTCACCCTTTGATCTCTCAGCTCTCTCACTCTTTGATACCTAAGAACTCTCCCCCTCGAACCCTTTTGACTATGAAAAACACATCCTCTCTATTCCTATGGCCAAGTGTGTCCTTTTATACACCAAGGGGTCACCACAAGGGTCAGTGTGGAGCACCGCCAGGGGCGTTCCCGGGATCAATCACGGTGTGCCACGTGGTCTTCAGGCAGATGGGTGGTGCTTGTGGCCAATGGAGGGCCAAGGGTTGTGCACAAGTGCACTTGATGGCTGAGTGACCGCACAGGCTCCGAGCTATCGCTGTAGCAGACTGTAGTGCCATGATGATGTCCAACGATGCTGGCGCGTCGCTAGTTCCCCAGGCCAGGACTAAGACATCTTGTCAGGCTCAGTTGACTCTGGTTCCCGGTTTGGGTTCATAGCATAGAAAACAAAAAAATTCCTACGATGAGAACTATACGCCAAGATCTATCTACTAGATACAGAGCAACAGGTGGATATACTTCCATAGAGAACTTACCCTCGAAGACAACAGAGTTTTGTTAACGAGTTGGAACTCGTGGATGATGTAGTCGTACGCTTGTCGATCTCAAGATCGTGTGGAAGTCCTAGCGCCGCAAATCAGCAGCGCATCCGTCCTCGCACACATGTTCAAGCCACCAGACAACCTCCACCTCCTCGCTCTAGCTAATCAGTGGAAGCAGCAACTCCATCCAGACGCAAGGCCACCGGGAACATGTATCTCGCTAATCCGAGACCATGGGGGGATATCTAGAGGGGGAGAGAGATCCTTCACGAGGAGGTGTGTTTTGTGAGGGAGGAGAGGGAGGATTTTTATAGGAGAGGGGGGATCCTCCCCTCCCATGGCCAGAGGCCAAGGGGGGTGCCCCCACCTCTTCCTCATTCATGTGGTGGAAGCTCCACTCACATTAATTCAAGCTCCACCCAAAGTTCCACTCACATGCATTAAATTTCCACCAAATTTAATGCAATTCTCAATTAATAAAACTCTTTTATTTATTTTATTCAGAATTTTGTTAATTACTTTAATTAACAAACATTCACATAAAACCCCTTGCAAAATTTCAATATCACATGCAGAACCACTTTCTGCAATTTCACCCGAAACAATTCCGGTTTCCATCGAAATAATTCCAGCGCTTTGTAGTTCTTTCGTTTGAAACATATGTGCTCCAAAATGGTGTTCGGTAACCCTTAGGTGTGTCACCCTACGGTTCGTGAATAATGCAGACATGATTGAGACCCTTCTCAAATCAATAATCAGAAGCGGGACCTGGAGATCCATACTGACTCGTGCACATTTAACGATGAATTCTGTGATCGTGAGAACCTTTAATGCTAGTAACTTAATCCCTTTGTCACATGATATAATACATGTCTAAGATTCTATCATCGGTATCCAAATACCTAGTTTGATCTCGTTACCGACATGCACTCTTTTCTCGTTCCCATGATATAACATTCTAGTGATCACATCACTGTCTTGCAAGCTATCTTAATGTGATATCACAGAGAGGGCCCAGAGTATATCTATCTGTCATTGGGATTGAAAAATTCCACTCTTGATCATGAGCCTCAACATAACACCTTCGTAGCACTGAACCCACCTTTATAGTCACCCTATTACGGTGTGACGTTTGATGTTATCAAGATACTCTTCTGGTGTTAGCAATTAACATGATCTCATGGTCTAAGGACTAAGACTACTTCATATGATGTTATAGAAATATAACCATAATGACTTTGATCGTAATGCTATCCTTCAGATGAATGTTCATCACATCATTTCACAAATGCTATGACCTCGTTATTAACAACATCCAATGTCCATGATCAGGAAACTTTGATCATCTTGTTAATCAACGAGCTAGTCTATAAGAGAGGCATAACTAGGAACCCTTTTTGTTTATTAAACACACATGTATTGATGTTTCCTATCAATACAATTATAACATGCAAAATAAACATCTATCATATACAAGGAATACATAATAACAACTTTATTATTGCCTCTCAGGGCATATTTCCTTCAGTCTCCCACTTGCACTAGAGACAATAATCTAGTTTACATAGTGATAAATCTAACACCCATGGAGTTCTGGTGTTGATCATGTTTTGCCCTAGGGAGAACTTTAGTCAACGGATCTACTACATTTAGGTCCGTGTGTACTTTAAAAATCTTTATATCTCCATCCTTGACATGCTCGTAGATGGAGTGAAACCGGCGCTTAATATGCTTGGAATTCTTGTGAGACCTTGGTTCCTTAGTGTTGGCTATGGCTCCATTGTTGTCACAATAGATCACCATTGGGTCCAATGCACTAGGAACCACACCTAGTTCCGTTATGAACTCCTTCATCCAAACCGCTTCCTACGCTGCTTCTGAAGCAGCAACATATTCCGCCTCCGTCGTTGATCCAACCACCACAGGTTGTTTGGAACTCCTCCAACTAACTGCTTCTCCGTTCAAGAGAAATACATATCCGGATTGAGACTTAGAGTCATCAAGATCAGTGTCAAAGCTAGCATCGACATAACACTTAGCGACCAGCTCTTCTTCACCTCCGTATACAAGAAACATATCCTTAGTTCTTCTTAAGTACTTAAGGATATTGTTGACCGCTATCTAGTGTTCCGAACCTGGATCAGATTGGTATCTACTAGTCAAACTAATAGCATGTGCCATATCCGGTCTTCTACATAGCATGGCATACATTATAGAGCCTATGGATGAGGCATAGGGGACCTTATCCATTATCTCTCTTTCTTCCGCCGTAGTCGGACTTTGAGTCTTACTCAATGTATTGCATTGCAACATAGGTAAGAACCCCTTCTTACTTCCGTCCATATTAAACTTCTTTAATATCTTATCAAGGTATGTACTTTGCGATAGCCCAATTAGGCATCTTGATCTATCTCTATAGATTTTAATGCCTAATATATATGAAGCTTCACCAAGGTCTTTCATCGAAAATTTGCTGTTTAGATAACTTTTAACACTATTTAAAATATCTATATCGTTTCCAATCAATAATATGTCATCCACATATAATATCAGAAATGCCACATTACTCCCACTCACTTTCTTGTAAATACAAGCTTCTCCATAAGTTTGGACAAATCCAAACTCTTTGATCACCTCATCAAAGCGGAGATTCCAACTCCCGGATGCTTGCTTCAGTCTATAGATGGATCGCTGAAGTTTGCATATCTTATCAGCATCCTTAGGATCGACAAAACCCTTAGGTTGTATCATATACAACTCTTCTTCAATATTACCATTGAGGAATGCAGTTTTGACATCCATCTGCCATATTTCATAATCGAAATATGCAGCAATTTCTAACATAATCCTAACCGACTTAAGCAGCGCTACAGGAGAGAATGTCTCGTCTTAGTCAACTCCTTGAATTTTTCAAAACCCCTTTGCGACAAGTCGAGCTTTATAGATGGTCACATTACCATCATCATTACTTTTTCTTTTGAAAATCCATTTATTCTCAACGGCCTCTCGATCATGAGGTAAGTCCACCAAGGTCCAAACCTGGTTTTCGTACATGGATTCCATGTCGGATTTCATGGCTTCTAGCCATTTGTTAGAATCCGGGCTCATCATCGCTTCTTCATACGTCGCAGGGTCATCCATTTCATCAATCATGAAATTCATAACAGGATTGCCAGATAGTTCAGGAGCTGCATGTGTCCTGCTTGACCTGCGAGGTTCGATAGTGTCCTCTTTCGGAGTTTCATGATCATTATCATTAGCTCTCTCTTCATTAGGTGAATTCAACTCCGAAACAACTTCCGGTGCTGCGCTACTCGCTATTTCATGAAGAGAAGGTTCAACAACCTCTTCGAGTTCTACCTTCCGACTGCTCACACCTTTCGCGAGAAACTCCTTCTAAAGAAAGGATCCATTCTTGGGAACAAAAACATTGCCCTCGGATCTGTGATAGAAGTTATACCCAGTCGTTTCCTTAGGGTATCCTATGAAGATGCATTTTTTCACTTTGGGTTCGAGTTTATCCAGCTGAAGTTTCTTCACATAAACATCACATCCCCAAACTTTGAGAAATGACAGCTTAGGTTTGTCTCCAAACCATAATTCATATGTTGTCGTTTCAACGGATTTAGATGGTGCCCGATTTAAAGTGAATGCAGCGGTTTCGAGTGCATAACCCCTAAATGACAGTGGCAAGTCAGTCAGAGACATCATAGATCAAACCATATCTAATAAAGTACGATTACGACGTTCCGACACACCATTACGTTGTGGTGTTCCGGCAGGCGTGAGTTGTGAAACTATTCCACAGTCTTTCATATGTGTGCTAAACTCGTAACTAAGATACTCTCCTCCATGGTCAGACCGCAGAAATTTGATCTTTCTGTTACGATGATTTTCCACTTCATTCTGAAATTCCTTGAACTTTTCAAATGTTTCAGACTTATGTTTCATCAAATAGATATACCCGTATCTACTTAAATCATCCGTGAGAGTAACAAAATAACGATATCCACCTCGTGCCGACACACTCATTGGTCCACACACATCAGTATGTATGATTTCCAATAAATTTGTGGCCCGTTCCATTGAACCGGAAAACGGCATTCTAGTCATCTTGCCCATAAGGCATGGCTCACATGTATCAAATGATTCAAAATCAAGTGATTCTAAAAGTCCATCAGAATGGAGTTTCTTCATGCGTTTAACACCAATATCACCCAGACGGCAGTGCCACATATATGCAGATATATCATTATCGAGTTTAATCCTTTTAGCATCAACATAATGAATATGCGTAATACTACTATCGAGATCCAACAGAAATAAACCATTCAACACAGGTGCAGGACCATAAAAGATATCATTCATATAAATCAAACAACCATTGTTTTCAGATTTAAAGGAATAACCACTTCGCATCAAACAAGATCCGGATACAATGTTCATGCTCAGTGCAGGCACAAAATAACAATTATTTGGACTTATCACTAATCCCGACGGAATATGGAGAGGTAGCGTTCCGACGGCGATCACATCAACTCTTGATCCATTGCCGACCCGCATCGTGACCTCATCCCTTGCTAGCTGTCGCTTGTTCCGTAGCCCTTGAATCGAGTTACATATATTAGCAACCGATCCCGTATCAAATACCCAGGTGCTACTGCGAGTACTAGTCAAGTACACATCAATAACATGTATATCACATATACCTTTGTTTGCCTTGCCGGCCTTCTTGTCCACCAAATACTTGGGGCAGTGGCGCTTCCAATGGCCAGTACCCTTGAAATAGTAGCACTGAGTATCAGACTTAGGGCCAGCTCGGGATTTCCTTTCAGGTGTGGCAATAGATTTGCCGCCCTTCTTTCCCTTCTGTTTGCCTTTCTTGTACTTCTTGAAACTGGTGGTCATATTGATCATCCACACTTGATGTTCTTTCCTAATCTCCACTTCTGTAGTCTTAAGCATTGACACAAGCTTGGGAAGAGACTTCTTCATGTCCTGCATGTTATAGTTCATCACGAAGCTCTTGTAGCTAGGTGGCAGAGATTGGAGAACACGATGTATGCCTAGGTCAATGGGAATCGATATTCCCAAGGACACAAGCTTATCAGCATACCCAGACATTTTGAGTACGTGCTCACTAACAAAACTGTTCTAATCCATCATGCAGCTAAAGAACTTTTCAGAAGCATTATAACTCTCTACGGCAGCATGGGTATCGAAAATCATTTTCAATTCTCCCACGGTATCAAAAGCATTGCCATTTTCGAAACGCTTTCGAAGTTCTGGGTCTAGCCCATACAGTATGCCGCAATGAACTAAGTTGTGGTCCTCCTGATGAGTTATATAGACATTCTTTTCCTTGTCAGGGTCATCATGAGCTGGTGGGGGGCCTAGCGGCGCCTCTAGCACATATTGCTTTGGTGCAGCAGTGAGGAGAATCCTCAAATTCATAGCCCAGTTGGTGAAGTTGCTACCATTCGCAGCAAGTTTCTCTTTCTCCATGAACACATTGAAATTAAAAGCAGGTGGTGCCATCTACAACAGAATTTGTAAAGTTTATTTAGACTAAGTTTATGATAGATTGAGTTCAACTAATCCAAATTACTAATGAACTCCCACTCAAAAACGACATCCCTCGTGTCTTTTTGGTGATTACATGAACCAAATCCACTACACCAAGTTCGATCATCACGTGAGTCGGTGTAGCTTCAAAGGAAAGCATCTATATGGGCATCATATCAACTATATGACTCATGCTTAACCTTTCAGTCCGTGTTCCGAGGCCATGTCTATACATGCTAGGCTCGCCAAGTAAGAACCTTAGTATTCACGTGTGTAAAATTGTCTTACACCCGTTGTATGAAAGCGCGGAGTCAAGTACACCTGATCATCACGTGATGTCTCGAAACACGATCCATAGAACGGTGCAAACTCAAGGGAGAACACATTTTATCTTGGTATCTAAATGAGGGATCATCTTACAATGCTACTAAAAGCGCCAAACTAGCAATGAAAGATGCAAACATCTAATGTGTAAAGTGAGATGATATGGTCCATGCATTTGATCTCTATCATTTGCATCGTGGTATGATCTGTATCATTCCTTTGTGTGTAGGGCCAAGGTCTATGGAACTTCACGTTAAGTGTGTTGTAAGAGTATCTACCATACATCTAGTTACAACATTACCATATCAATACACTAGCCCATCAACAATCTAAACTAGACGCCTCTAAATTAACCATTGAAATTTTTACGTGGCTTAGGGCTTTCGGAGATAGAACCGGTCTTACCTATGAACATGGAACCACAACGAGGATAACCAAGTTATTACCAACTTGTTGTAAATCAGATATTAACTATAATAGGAGAGACAGACACCCGCTAGCCACTTATGCAAAACTAGTTGCATGTCAGTCGTGGAACAGGTCTCATGTACGATGACATGTAAGGTTGGTCTAGGCCGCTTCATCCCACTATGCCACCAATATCCAAAATACATGAAAGAAGAAATAACATGATCATCATCTCCCACATATAAACATATGTGTACTACCCGTGCAAAGCACCTACGCATAGATCTGGCTCTGATACCACTGTTGGATCCGCAACATAGAAAACAAAAAAATTCCTATGATGAGAACTATACGCCAAGATCTATCTACTAGATACAGAGCAACGGGTGGATATACATCCATAGAGAACTTACCCTCGAAGACAACAGAGTTTTGTTAACGAGTTGGAACTCGTGGATGATGTAGCCGTACGCTTGCCGATCTCAAGATCGTGTGGAAGTCCTAGCGCCGCAAATCAGCAGCGCATCTGTCCTCGCACACATGTTCAAGCCACCGGACAACCTCCACCTCCTCGCTCCAGCGAATTAGCGGAAGCAGCAACTCCTTCCAGACGCAAGGCCATCGGGAACATGTATCTCGCTAATCCGAGACCATGGGGGAATATCTAGAGGGGGAGAGAGATCCCTCACGAGGAGGTCTTTTTTGTGAGGGAGGAGAGGGGGATTTTTATAGGAAAGGGGGGGCTCCTCCCCTCCCATGGCCGGCGGCCAAGGGGGGTGCCACCACCTCTTCCTCATTCATGTGGTGAAAGCTCCACTCACATCAATTCAAGCTCCACCCGAAGTTCCACTCACATGCATTAAATTTCCACCAAATTTAATGCAACTCTCAATTAATAAAACTCTTTTATTTATTTTATTCAAAAAAAATTAATTACTTTAATTAACAAACATTCACATAAAACCCCTTGCAACATTTCAATATCACATGCAGAACCACTTTCTGTAATTTCACCCGAAACAATTCCGGTTTCCATCGAAATAATTCCAGTGCCTTGCAGTTCTTTCGTCTGAAACATATGTGCTCCAAAATGGTGTTAGGTAACCCTTAAATGTGTCACCCTACGGTTCGCAAATAATGCAGACATGATTGAGACCCTTCTCAAATCAATAATCAGAAGCGGGACCTGGAGATCCATACTGACTCCTGCACATTCAACGATGACTTATGTGATCGTGAGAACCTTTAACGCTAGTAACTTAATACCTTTGTCTCATGATATAATACATGTCCGAGATTCAATCATTGTTATCCAAATACCTAGTTTGATCTCGTTACCGACATGCACTCTTTTCTCGTTCCCGTGATATAACATTCTAGTGATCACATAACTTGCTTGCAAGCTATCTTAATGTGATATCACCGAGAGGGCCTAGAGTATATCTATCCATCATCGGGATTGACAAATTCCACTCTTGATCATGAGCCTCAACATAACACCTTTGTAGCACTGAACCTACCTTTATAGTCACCCTGTTACGGTGTGACGTTTGATGTTATCAAGATACTCTTCTGGTGTTAGCAATTAACATGATCTCATGGTCTAAGGACTAAGACTACTTCGTATGATGTTATAGAAATATAACCATAATGACTTTGATCGTAATGCTATACTTCAGATGAATGTTCATCACATCATTTCACAAATGCTATGACCTCGTTATTAACAACATCCAATGTCCATGATCAGGAAACTTTGATCATCTTGTTAATCAATGAGCTAGTCTATAAGATAGGCATAACTAGGAACCCTTTTTGTTTATTAAACACACATGTATTGATGTTTCCTATCAATACAATTATAGCATGCAAAATAAACATCTATCATATACAAGGAATACATAATAACAACTTTATTATTTCCTCTCAGGGCATATTTCCTTCATCTCGGGTCGCGGCTAGCCTAGGAGAAGTGTTCACATAGTCCTTCCGGGGCTCTGTCAAAGCCGCTCCTTGGCTTCGTTGTCCCCAATCATGCCTTTACCCTCCTTCCAGGGCAGGACCGCCTTGCGCGTGTTTTTGTCTTTTCCTCCTTGTTTGGGCCTGGCTGCCAGATCTAGGATTGTCATGTAGCGTTCTTCTCATCCATATGCACCTACATCATAGCTAACATTTAGTCTCCATAGGCTCATCATGCCAAGTCCATACCTGCTTGGAGCACACATTGATCGCATCCTTGTGACACCCCTATCGGCCGGGCCACGCATTCGCTGAGTCGCTGACCGGTGGGTCCTGGCCCATACGGTACAGTGCAATGCGAGGGACCCCCAATCTCAATACGCCGACAAAACTAGAACCATATGTTGTTTGAACTATAGGTATATTCAATCTACCTTGTTCATACTATATGTGTTATACCCATTCGAAATAATGATTGTTTTATAATAATCTTACTCAGAACATCCCGTGCATATCAAGATCTGCCTTCTTGGAGCATGTCTTCAGAAGACAATAAGAATATGGAATGTTTGAAGCCATTATGGAGTAACAAAAAGCGCAGACCCAACTTCATGGTTCAAGTCACCAACGAGCTGATCGTCACCTATTTCAGTGGACCTACATGAACGTAGTTTCTCAATGGCTACCAGATGAACATCGGGGACATCATCATCTTCACCCTCTGTTATGTGCATCATATCATTTACTTTGATTGCATTGACCCCAGCTGGTGACAGGATGAGGATAGGTACTATGACCATGAATATACTGAGGACTAGCTAGCTAACTACTACTATGCATGCATGTTATCTATCTAGCTAGTTAAATGTACTAATAATAATTTCTGGATGATGTTACTTTATTTTCTCTACTAATGTATATGAATATCCAGTTCCTGATATATAATTGCTACAAAATTCGATAATGTAAAACTAGTTTTTTTAATTTTTGAATTCATATTAGTGGCGTTTGATACATACTGAATGCCATATATGTATAGTCCAGTGGTGGTGTTTGGGTAACACGCTAGTGGTGATACTTTACTGGTGGCATTCGCATGGAACACCACTGGTACAATTTTTACTGGTGGCATTCTAGCCACACGCCACCAGTAGAAGTTACCAGTGGCGTCAGATTAGCGGTGTGTCGGTTCAACACCACTAACCTATTTTTCCGAACGCCACCAATAAGCTTTTTCCTACTAGTAGTATTGGGATTAAGCTACCCAAGAAGTTGGCATTTATTTAGATTATGCCAGCAGGAGAATCTAGGGACAAGACTACAACATATCATATTGATGTAGTGGAGGCGATTGCATCTATTCGGGAGAGGAAGGCGGGTCACCTTGTAGGAACTAGACATGACTCCATAGACTTGGAGTTACCACTAGATCACCTTATTCTAATCAAGAACAACATAGCTTTAGTTGTCAAGTATATGAATCGTTATCGAGCCTTGGTAGGACATTTATATAACCCTCACAAAATTTTAGTTAAATATCAAGGGAGTGCACTTGAGGATCTTACTAATCCTTAGAACAGAAGGCAGATAGGAGAGACACTAGCCTAGGAGGAGAGTGGATCACATACCCCAATGACCGTTGATCCACAAGTTGAGCCTGAAGAGATTTAGCCAGATGAGATAGAACCCAAAGAGGTTGATCTAGAGCCATATTCACCTACACTTACACCACCAAGATTATATCCTACCACACACATTTGGACTGATTACCTAACATCGCAAAATTCATGGGCACGACGGACTCTAAACTTCCCATTGAGAATTCAGATGGATGGAGACAGGAGTTGTACGCAAGTAGTTACTCAGATATAGTTCCTTGTGAATAATATGATGAGGATGTAAAGAAGACTAGCCATAATAAGTTATATTCCTATGTTGGTGATGGTAGAAATGCTACGGTCATTGATATAGAAGATGATGACGAAGTAGGGAAACACCGCATCTTGAGGTGGTGCAGGATATACGATTTGATCATTCTTAGTGCAATACTACCACGTGATTTGCTGAGATTGGTACTCCTGAGCCACATAGTCCAATGGATCCATATTCTTTTTTTGAGAGTTATGTAGGGATGAACATACTTTCACTTATTGATACCTCGGTTTACCAATACTTTCAACTCGGACTATGTACCATCTGGAAGGACGTATGTTCCAGATACGGTACGTCGGACTACATGCTAACATAGATGGACTCTAAGAATGTATTACAAGTATGATGGGTACTGAGAGTTGGACCACCGAAAGTTGAGGACTTGTTTAGAATAGTATTTTACTAAGGCGTATTGTAGATCTTGAGGGTTGTATTTTCAATAAGTGAGTGAGTGTTCGCAAGAAGTACTAGAACTTTGTAGGATACTAAGTTTGAGTTGTAACTCAAAGTATGTAAGGGTATGATGTACTCAACTATGTTGTATGTATCATTATGTAAAATAGATGATGTTTGTTTGGTTCTTATTTGGATTTGGTTTTTGATTTCCTTATGTGACTAGTACTATGCATGAAGTGGGCTTAGAAAGCATGAGAATGGTGTAATTATGAGTTTTAGCTTTATATAACACGAGTAGAGGGTGATGGAAATGGGAGGATAAAACAAGTTAGAAAAATAGCGCATGGAGCGTGAAGCCAAGGAGAAAGCATATGAGGATACAATGGCACATCCAACACTACCACCACCACCAATGTGGCCACTGATGGAGCAGAATCTTATGCAATAGATCCAGATGATGTGAGTATCCAGAACAAATTTCTACAAGATCTGCTCAGACATGTTGGTAATGGAAGAGAGCCAGAAGGACGAGGACAAAGTCTCTCTGATTTTCAGAATGCTAGACCACTTCATTTTGCTTCAGCACCTGATCCAATGGGTGCATAGGATTGGTTGTTGGACATAGAGAGAAAGCTGAAGATGGTAGGATGCAATGATGAGGAAAATTTGTGTTTTGTGACATATTTTTTGACTGGACCGATAGTGTGCTGGTGGGAAAATCAATTGGCCATGCAGCCACCCTAGAGGGAATTCACATGGGAGGAATTCAAGAGGAAATTGTGGGAGTATCATGTTCTAGAAAGTGTCATGGACTTGAAATGGAGGGAGTTTGAAAAATTGTAGAAAGGTAATGCCAGTGTAATTAAGTACATCAAGGAGTCCAGTCAACTATCTCGTTATGTTGTTGATGAGGTTAACACTGAAGAAAAGATAAAGATAAGGTTTATGCGGGGAATTAAATCCATATGTTAAGATGTAACTGAGGTTGGCACGGGCACAAACGTTTCAAGAGTTGATGGATGCATCCATTACTTTTGAAGATGATTATAGGAATATCCAGGAGGACTAAAAGAAGAGGTCAAAGGTGGAGACTAAAAAGTTTCAGCCTACAAAGTTAATGCCAAACCTGAGTTTCAAACCCATGTCTAGACCTCTAATATCACACCAAACCGCGGAGCACCATCTGCTAGGAGAAAAATCATTTTTCACAACTGTGGATTACCCGGACATGTGAAGAGTGAATGTAAGAAGCCTGTGATCATATGATATGGATGTCGGTAGATTAAACACGTGAAGCATAATTATCCTAACAAGCCACCAGGTGGTTAGCCAACTAAGGGAGGCGGTAAACCTAGCGGAGGTGGAGGACAATAGTGTGGAATAGGAAACCATGGCAAGAATAATAATGTGAAGAGAGGAAAAGTATCTAGAAAGCTGAATTGCACTATAATGGAGGAGGTCAACAATTCCGCTACTGTCATGATAGGTACACTCAACATTCTTACTCATCCCGAAAAATTATTATTTGACACTGGAGCTACTAATTCATTCATTTCCAAGAAATTCATTAACCAATTTGGGATAAGATGTGCAGTTTTAAAACCCAATAATCGTTTTAATGGCAGGGGTACAATATTACTAGCCCATATAAAACAAGAACATGCCATTATGATATGTGGTTGCATGTAGTACGAAGATCTCTTTGTGATTACCATGAAGGACATAGAAGTAATTCTGGGGATGGATTGGATGTCTAAACATGGAGCTCAGATTGACTATAAGGAGAAGACAATATCAATAAGGAATCCAAGTTGAGGTAGAATAGTCTATCAAGATGATAAGCACACTCATATAGAAGTGGGATTACAATTGAACTCAATGAAAGTGGCAAAGTTGGAATATATATCAATAGTAAATGGGTTTATGGATGTTTTTCTAGCAGAATTACCAGGAATGCCACAAGATAGGGAGAGAGAATTTACCACTAACTTAATACTTGGTACAACACTGATTGCACACGCACCATACAAGATGGGTCCTTGGAAGTTAGTGCAACTTAAGGAAAAATGGATGATTTGGTTGTTAGAGGATTTATTCAACAAAGTATATCTTTCTGGGGAACATAAGTAATATTTGTGGATATGCATGATGGAGGAAGGAGGATGTCTGGATATTATCAGAAGTTTAACAAAGTCACCATAAACAATAGGTATCTAATACTGATAATACAAGATTTGTATAATCAAGTCAAGAGATCAAGAGTATTTTCCAAGATAGATCTGAGATCAGGTTACCATCATCTCAAGATCAAGCCTGAAGATGTTCCTAAAACAAGATTCGTTTCTATGTATGGACACCATGAGTATCTAGTTGTGCCATTTGGGTTGACCAATGCGCTGTCAATCTTCATTAGCTTGATGAACAATATCCTTATGCCTTACTTGGACAAGTTTGTGATAGTTTTTGTCGATGATATCTTGTTATACTCCAAGGATAAAGAAGAGCATGCCAAACATTTGATAATATCATTGCAAATCTTAAGGGAACATAAACTGTGTGCTAAGTTCAACAAGTGTGAATTTTGGTTGGATAAGGTAGAGTTTCTTGGACATGTTATCACGAATGACGAAATTGTAGTAAATCCAGCAGAAGTTTGATAAGTTTGAAATTGTAAGCACCAACTAATGTTAAGGAAATCAGAGGTTACTAAGGAATGGCAAGCTATTATAGAAGATTTATTGAAGGATTCTCCAAGATAGCATGACCCGTGACAAAATTGCTAAGAAAGAATACTCTATTTGAGTGGACTGACAAGTGTGAAGCAAGTTTCCAAGAGTTGAAGACTAGATTAACAAAAACACTAGTCTTAGTAGTGCTAGAAATAGGAAAGGATTATATGGTGTATTGTGATGCATCCAAGGATGGATTGGGTTGTGTACTTATGCAAGATCATAAGGTAATTTCTTATGGTTCTAGACAACTTAAACCTCATGATGTCAATTACGCAACACATGATTTGGAGTTAGCAGCAGTTATGTTTGCACTGAAAAGTTGGAGACATTTTCTCTATGGAGCAAAGTGTGAATTATTCACTAATCACAAAAGTCTCAAACACCTCTTTACTCAGAAACAGTTGAATATGAGATAGAAGATATGGTTGGAGTTGATCAAATATTATGATCTTAAAATGAACTATACTCTAGGAAATGCCAATATAGTAGCAAAAGCTTTAATTCATAAAATTATAGATAATCAACCAATGCATCGGGAGTTGCCAAAAGAATTGAAAATGGACTTAGAATATCTACAAATTCAGTTACCAGAGAGCACATCTCTATGACGATTAGCTACTATAAGAGTAATTAAAGAAAGGAAGAGTGTTTTTCGGAATGAAATAATCCGATGACAGTTGGATGATCCTTTCATAGTAAAGGAAGTACGGA
Source organism: Avena eriantha (assembly GCA_910589775.1). Taxonomy (NCBI): domain Eukaryota; kingdom Viridiplantae; phylum Streptophyta; class Magnoliopsida; order Poales; family Poaceae; genus Avena; species Avena eriantha. The sequence continues at coordinate 84,677,858 of OU342746.1, read as the reverse complement.
GAATCACAAAAGGAAAGAAATCAGTATTCCATTTAGGTGAATTTGATTCACTATATTTTCAAAAAAGGATTTGTGTACTAGATGTACCAGAAATCAAAGAGTTAATACTTCGTGAAGCACATGAAACACCATATTCTATACATACAGGGAGTACAAAGATGTACATGGATCTCATAGAGTTACTTTGGTGGAAGAACATGAAGAGGGAAATTTCCAAGCATGTGTCGGAATGTCATACATGTCAGAGAGTTAAGGCAGAACATCAAAGTCTAGCAAGACCTTTGCAACCTTGAGAGATTATAGAACGGAAATGGGAGGAAATCGGAATGGATTTCATGATAGGATTACCAATGACTGAGAAGCATAAGGATATGATATGGGTAATCAATTGACATATTAACTAAAAGTATGCATTTCTTAGCGGTCAATCAGAAGGATAATGTAGAAAAGTTAGTCCATATTATGTTAAATATATTGTAAACAAGCATGGAGTGCCCAATAAGATAGTATAAGATAGAGGATATGTGTTTACATCGGCATTTTGGAAGCAACTACATGGAGCATTAGAATCAAAGTTATATTTTAGTACAACTTATTATAATAAGGCCAGAGGACAGACTGAAGCAACCAATCAGATCCTAGAGGATATGCTAAGAGCATGCGCATTAGATTTTGGAGGTTCATAGGAAGAACATCTACCTTTAGTATAGTTTTCCTACAACAATAATTATCAAAGAAGCTTAAAGATAGCAGCATATGAGGTACTTTCTGAATGCAGATCTAGATCTCCAATATGTTGGTATGAAGCTAGAGGAAGCAAAGAGCTTACACTAGAATACATCAAGGAGAAGCAAGACATCATTGATATCATTCAAGATTGTTTGAAGATAGCCTACAGTCGTCAGAAAAGCTATGCGGATCAGAAGAGGAGGATGTGTGAACCTGAAGTAGGATGCATGGTGTAACTTAAAGTTAGTCCGATGACGGTAGTCAAAATATTTGGAGTTAAGGGTAAATTGAGTCCAATATATATTGAACCTTTCAAGATTATCACTCAAAATAGATCCCTTGCTTTCGCATTAGAGCTACCAAAGGAGTTAGCACAAGTTCACAATGTTTTCCATGTGTCACAACTCTAGAAGTGTTTAAAAGCACTAGAATAATATATTACACATAAAGAACTAGAGTTACAAGCAGACTTTACCTATGTCGATAAACTAACTAGAATATTGGTGTAGAATTGGAAAAGACTAGGGAATAGAGCTATTAAGTTTTGTAAAGTGCAGTGGGAGAATCACCTCGAGCGAGAAGCTACCTGGGAGAAGGAAGAAGGCCTAAGACAAGCCTACCTAGAAATCTTGAGGTGCACAAAGTTACAACTTCAGGACAAAGTTTTCGTTAAGGGCGGGATACTGTAACAACCCAGCGTTTTGGACCAAGCGAGGTGTAGACATTCGAATATGTGCATCTGCATGCATGCATTTAAAAAGGAGGGTGTGAAACTAAAATATCTAAAGGGATCAGAATTTCTTTCACTTGGATGACTTAGGGTTTAGCTCATCTTAGGTGGATGCTATAAATTTTTACATTATCTCTAGGGATTCTATGTATTTTTGGGGGAACTATTCAAATTTGAATATTTAAATGGTATATTTTAATTTATAATATAAAATAAAGTTAATTCAAATAACAAATAAAGAATGATTCTTTTTGTTTCTATCACATTATATGATAAATTAATAATAATTATCATATTTATTTTATACTAATACAATTTTTTCAAATTGAAGTATAGGAAAAGAAAAAGTTTATTTAACTAACACAATAATAAATTGTCTTGACAAAATAGTACATAAAAGTAAGATTACAAAACGATAAATAAAAAACCTAGACTAATTTCTAAACTAAATCATCATATTGTATCTTCATATCTTCATTCTTATTTTCTTGCAAAATAAAAAAAACAAAGCAAAAATGGAGGGTTAATGCTTAGAACTACTCTTAGATTGGCATAATAATGTTATGCTCAATTCATCAGTGAGTGCAGAAATAAAATGGTCTAATATAGAATATGTTCTAATTTAGTTTTGGCCTCAGACAACATCATAGGCAAAATAGGGGCAGAAATCCATCTGGCAACAAAAATAATGCCCAAGGCCAAGATAAGATAAACCAGCCGAAGTGAGATCCACAACCATAATATCTCTAGGTGGAAACTTGAAGCAAAGGTGAATCAAGCAAGTAAGCAGCTCACACAACTACATGGAATGGTGTGATGTCAACACAGCTAGAGAAGCTTTATGAGGTAGAATAGGAGCTTTCAACCGCAACACAACACTCCCAGTTCACATCACATCAACATCAAGGAGAGCACCATCAGTTTGTCACAAGAACTCACCACATCCACACAAAACCACTAGAACTTTACCACCACCATGATCACCTGACACAAGTCTAGTATAACAAGAACCATGAGGAGAATGTCAAGTTAGGAGCTAGGAGGAGTAGGCCAATAACCAATGTAGAAACAAGATCCACCCAAGCTAGCAACATCTCCAAAAAGTATATTTGTCTACTATGCAATAGTAGGTTGAACACCAAAATCATGCATAATAGATGCTCTTATCAGTTTATCAGCATGATAATTGGAGTATGGGGTTATACTCAGAATTGCACTCAAAGGGAGTGAAAATTCTTCACAGGATATCTAGGCACATATTAGTATTTGTTCTTATACAAGTAAATTGGGCCCAGGTATTTTGCATCACTGGCCAGGAACTTCAAATCAAAAGCTTACCTACAAATAATCTCAAATAGATGATTACATTTCCATTTATTCAAATAGTTAAAAGAAGTAGATCATGCTAGAGAAGATAACCATTGTGCACACTCCAATTGAAGGAACCATGGCGTCATCTAAGAACTTTAAAAATAAATTATATTCCTAGCCTACCAATATAGGAATCATTCCGATAATTATTGTCATATTGACATTTTATATATTAGAAAATCCATCTCATTTGCAAATGACACCCAAATAATTCTTATCATTTTCCTAGTAGGAAACCTAGGAATCATTGCTAGTAATATCTCACTGTCATACTTAATAATTACAGGAATTCAGTGACATCACACTGAAGCAAGTATTCAGATAAACTTAGTGTCACCATAAGCCTGCCCAATCTATTTACATTACAAGTCATGGTAACAACATACCATCAACATATGAGCACAAGTAGTAATTTATAGGAACATGTATGAGTGATCATCCCAAGTCATCTAAGCTAGAAACAGAAACCCTAGAATTAATTCCAAGGCATTAGCAGTAATACAAATTCATTAGTAGCAATGGCAATCCTAGCAAAGATAGATGATCTAACCATAGGAGCATTAGTGCTAAACAAAGAAATCTAGGGCATGTACTAGGAGCCAGGGATTGAAAGTGAGGGGGAAATAAGGAATGGGGGAGGAGAAGACTTACTCGTGGTCCTCACTCACAACTTGGCGAAGAGGAAGCATAGGAGGTCGACGACGGCAGCTATGGCACGGTGTCACGGAAGCACCATGGCACTTGATCCACACCGAGCTGCACTTGCAACACCGACAAGGCATAGAGGTAGTCCTTCTTTGCCATGGCACTAGCACCACGACACCACCTCACTGATGTACACCACAAGGTCACTAACGAGCGGTAGAGCTGAGGCAGTAAACCCTAGTTGAAGAAGGGGGTTTGCATGGTCAGAAGAGGGAGCGCCTGGCGAATCAACTTGGACCAGCCAATGGACTAGAGAGAGCAGCGTCGATTGCGACCAGCAGCGGTCGAGGTGTCCGGTGTTCATAGGAATCGAGTGGCGAAGACACCAACACCATGAAATAATGAGAGAGAACATAAGGGTGGCTCAAGGAGAGATGTGGGAGTGGGTCCATTTTACCGAGCCATCCCAAAATAGAGTGGGTTGAGCCCAACACAGTCGGTTGGGCTATCTAGTTTGCCACGCCTAGTTAGTTATAGGAAAAGAAAAATGAATTAGAAAATTAAATAAAAATAACAATAAATATTCTCTAAATACAATAATCTGTAAAAATAAATATAATTCACCTTTGAGTACGAAAAATATTCCTCTGTCCTATAAAAATACTTAATATACAATTCTAGGTCAAATTAGAATTATTAAAATCAGAGGTTATAAAAGGGATTATTTAAAATGTAATTTTATTATAAATGAAATGGAAAGTATTATCTTTTAACATTTAAAAATTCTAATAAAATTCTAATTAGCTTTTCAAAAACTAATTTCGAATTTATTTCATATGAAAAGTATTTATCATCTTAATTGCTTTTAAATGCTTTTATTCACTTATAAATTAAGAAAAATACTATAAATACCCAAAAATTGGGTAAAACACACAAAAATGGGTAATAACACAAAATAAAACATTGCATGACGTTATTATGCATAAATTCATTATTCTCTTCTTTAAATATTGTTCTTATCGGGCAATGATGTTGTTTTGTAGAAACAGAAATCCAGGGGCAAGACAAAGTGTCTGACTTCATTACCTCTTGGTCTCAAGGCAAGTTCATCACTTGATCATGTCCTTTGATGATGTTTTATCAATCATTTGCAATCTATTGTTGATATCACCTTCATTTCGAAAATGATATAGAAAATATTATTTTTGTAACAATATAACTTATAGGTTATCGGCAAAAGTGGTGTTAATCTATTATGGAGGGCAATGGAACCATGGTATGATATGTGGATTGGTGGACTTCCATTTGCATGGTAAAATATCACCTATAATTAATAAAAAATATCGCTAGTGATTCAAGCATCTTATATTACGCATTAACCATAAGATCTGAAATAGGATGAGAATGTCATATGTATTTTCTTTCTTTCGCATGGTGACAGATGAACATATTGTAAGATGTATGTTTGTGGACTACATGAATATTGGTGGGACCTCATAATGTTCCACGGTATTAGTGTCTATGAGGTTCTATAAGGGGCTGTCAGAGGTAGGTTCTCCTATTTTGATGGGGTTTACCAGGGGAAGGTTCTCCTTACAGAAAAGGATGGACATACGGGATCATGGAGAAGGGTAGTAAATGTCTTGGATCATCAACTAGGCCCCACACTAGAGAGAGTGTGGACAAGAAGGTATGCCTAGTTGTGCAACAAAGATTTGATCTCTTGTGGGTAAAGCAATTCACCTCTATAGAGTGTATAAAATTGTGATATATTACTCCATGTTATTGGAAAGGAGTTGTGAACGCGACAGGAAAGGAGCTCCGTGAAGCTCTATAAACCTGTGAAGGCTAATGGACATAGTTTTCTTAATAAAAGAAACCATTTGAATAAATGTTAAAAAATTCCTTTGATCTTACAATTTATGGTCTATAGCTAATCAAACTTCCCACCATTCGAAAATGAACTTGATGGGTAATGCTGTTACTCACCCTTTCATTTGATGCCTTGCTTGGACTATGAAGACTAGGAGGAGGCTACACTAAGTGCTATTGATGGTCAAGATGATGTATTCGACATGGATCTAGATCTCTTCGGAGCAGTGTAGGGTGTAGACTACATTATCTGCTATGTAGCTGGAGAGGAAGAATCATAGTAGCCGTCTGTAGTTCTAGTAGTATCTCGGTCGAGTTGAGCAACATAAAAACGTAATTAAATAAGATGTTGAGATCCCAACTTGTAAATTAGTTGTCTTATTATCATTTTTAAGTTTTAACTGCACTAACTCAAGTTTCTCAGGTATCCTCGTGTGAGGAGGACCTTGTTGTGAACACCTATTTTGGTTTGTAAAAATAATCTTGTATGTTATGTGGACCCACAATATTTTTTGTGTATCACTCCGAGCGATGTAATATTTGAGGAACGGGGCTTCTAGAAGTATTATGTCAACTACTTGCATAGTACAACATCCACTGGTATGTTGGGTCACTTCAGTGTTGCAGAGGCTCGACCAACCAGGGCTTTTTGCTGACTAGTATCATGATTATTGCTCTTTTGGTTGCATGTTTGACTGCAGGTGGACGAAGGATGCGAGCTAGAGTCGGATTCCCTTGTTTCCATATAAATGAGAAAAGGATCCCTTCCCAAGTTGGTGCCATTGTCTGTGATGAATTCTATGTAGGTAGCCAAACTAGGTGATGATGTCCTTGAAGAAGGTGACAGCAATGGAGCCGTCTAGATTTTTGATCGGCTTGGAATCGATCCACTTGGTGAACTTGTACACCACCACCAGGATATGTGTCATGACTCCTCATGCTATCTTGAATAGCCCGACGATGTCGAGGCCCCAAATAGCAAAGGGTCAGGTGATGGGGATCATCTTTAGGGCCACAACCGTCTTGTGCTTCTATGTGTGGAAGCGTTTTCATCCATTGCAGTTATGCACAATTCACGTAGCATCTTCTAGGGCAGTCTACCAGTAAAACCATGGCGAAATGACTTGGCCACTATGGCCCTTGATGAGGTGTGGTGGTCGCATTCCCCTTGGTGTATGTCCTTGAGGAGGTGGTGCCCTTTGTCCGGGTAGACACAACGATGGTAAACACTGGAGATGTTGCGCTTGTACAACTTGTTTTTGGTGATCATGTAGGAATGAGCTCGATGTTGGATCTATCTCGGTGCAACCTTGTCTTCTAGGAGTTCACCACTAGTAAGGTAGGAGATGAAGGGTTGCGCCCGGGATGGCACCTCCCGGATGGCAAAAACACTCTCCTCAGCCAGCTCCATAGCTCCCAGTATAGCTAGGGAACATTGGGTGGTTGGTCGGATGGAAGTGTCGAGCCAACATACCTTGTGTCCTTAAAGCCGGCAATCCTTCGGTCTGTCGAGCCGGCAACCCTCATGTCTGGCAAGCCAGCAGCACTAGTTCCCCGACATTTCATCTTGCGCTAAAGCCATAATGCACTCGATCTGGCACAACTCCTCGGCGATGGTGAGTGATTCGGCCTGCTTGGAGCTGGTTGAGGTGCATTCCATTGAGTGCTTGTAGCAATCGTCCATGATGATGATCCTCTTAGGCCTCAACATCTTCATCTTTAGATAGGAGTAGTGTAGCACTTCTATGAATTTGGCAAAACGGTGTCAGAGTCCTGGCACCCAAGGTACCATGATCCCACGGTTGATGGGCCCACTATCAGGCTGCTCCAGAGGCGAAGGTGTGAGGCATGCGACCTCCATAGGGTGGGTCGAGGATACTCCTCTAGAGGGGGACTCCACCGAGTCCACCCATCTGCTGTAACGAAGCGCCGACATGCCTAGGTCCCCTGACGGGCCTCAGATGGCTCGGAGAGTATCATGGGGGCATGTCTGTAATCCCATCAGGAAGAATAAGAATATAATCCCTATAGGAAAGACTAGGACCGGGTGGGCCGCCTCGGTAAAGAAAGGCCGGACCGCCCACCTTCTGGTGCAAAGATGTCGAGGACATCATCGGTGCCAGGATAGTTGTCCCTTACCACTTCAGTGCTGCGGGGATAGGGGAGGCATCAGGTAGTGAAGGCCGGCTCTAGGAAGCCCATCTTTGCGAAGGACTAGAGGGCGACCAAGATGAGAGGACCGAGTCCACCAAAAGCAGTCTTGTAGACCGGACCTTCGAGGGGTGGCAGTGTGGTGACCCTTCCCGCCCAGCACTTGGGAGGAAGAGGCCCGACCGCCCTATATAAGGAGACCTTCCCCTACCTTGGAAGAGGTCGCTCCCAGCAATCTGTAACCCTAGACATTTGTTCACCATTCTACCCTCGCGAGGCACCATGGGCAATATAACCAAGCAAGAGTAGGGGCTTTACCTCCTCACGAGGGTCTTGGACCTAGGAAAAAACCTAGTGTTAACCTCTCTATACGTCATGTCTAAGAGTTACCACCTTCGCCGTCGTTGAGAAGCTCGGAACGCGTGATTCAGCCCCCTCACAAACTCAGGACTTGTTGGACCCCTTGTTCCCATGCGGGACCCTTTCTCTGACATTTGGCGCGCCAGGTAGGGGCTTAGGCGTGTTCCAAATACCTTCGCCAACTCCATCGGCATGTCGGCTGGCGATGAGATACGGGCGGAGCACGCTCTCCACCGCATAGCGAGTCAGGCTCAAACAGAGCCTAGCCCCTGACGCACATCACCAGAGCCATCCTCATGTATGGAAGATGAGCAGGGCTCCTCCTTCTGCCTATTGCGGGAGATCCTTCTATCCTCCCATGACAACACGTCGCTCTCCCGCACCGCGTCCTCCCGCGGCCAGCCGGACCAACCCTCCCCGGAGGACGCCAAGCGCATGGTGTATGAGCTTCTCAACGACCCACCGGTGAAGCCAGGACATGTGAAGTGGTGTGAGCGGCTCGCCGAACTCCTCGACATCGCCACCCTCGCCCCCAAGCGACGGGGGCTGAGACCGAGAACAAGGCACCGAGGGCTGTCAGCCAGCCTCTAGTCTAGGGATCTGGAGGGGCTGCCAAGGTCGGCGATGTTGCATGCCGCCCCAGCCACAACCACCAGATCATCTCCCCTCCTCTGGCCGCTGTTGTTCTTGCCGTCGTTCTCCCACACGGGTGGGAGGACCACATCGTCGGGGAGATTGCCGCGGCGGGACAGCTGAACCGCGCCGCCCTCACCAATAGCAAAGAAGTGCAAGGCAACAGATGCCTCGCCTTCACCAAGGAGCTCTGACGCATGGTGTGGGCGCACAAGTTCTGCCCTGAGATACCATCACACTATGATGGAACCACAAATCTCTACGAGTTTCTGCAGCTCTACACCACGGGCATCAAGGCAGTGGGGGCGACGACCGCGTCATGGCGAACTGGTTCCCACTGAGTCTCAAGGACATGGCACGAACCTGGCTGGTGAACCTTCTTGAGAAATCCATCATCTCATGGTCCGCCCTCTTCTCGCTCTTCATCGCCAACTTCAAGGGAACCTACGAACGCCCACTTGCCTACTAGGACCTTAGCCAGGTTTGTCAGTATCCTAGCGAGGCCCTCTTCAAGTTCCTATAGAGGTTCAGCCCAATCCGCAACAAGATCCCCAAGATCTTGGACTCAAACATAATCACCGCCTTCTTCGAGGGGGTGAAGGATGTCTGCATGAGGGAGAAGATAGGCATCCGTGGGCAGAACCTCATCACATCCACCGAACTATTCGTCATGGAGGATAAGTGTGCCAAGACTGGGGCGAGGCAAATATTTGGGCTTGCCGAGGAGGAGGGAACCCCAAGCCCTCGAGTGCCTCCAAGGGCACGAGCAAGGATCCCAACCGAAAGCTTGTCGCCATCCTTGCCTCCGAACCCGAGCACAAGATCCCTCGCGAGGGTAGTAGCGAGAGGGAGTGTGATAACCATTCGTACTGCATTTTCCACAAGAAGCATGGGCATCCCAGGGATGATTGCTACGAGCTAAAGAAGCTTCGCGACCAGCGCAACAGCCGGAGGAAGGGACGGCGAGAAGGCAAGTGCGGGAGCAACCACGGTGGCAATCGAGGCGGGGGCTGCTGGGACAACAACCATGGCAGCCAAGGTGCGCCCGTGCGAGACACCAAGACAACACTACCCAGCACTCCCCCGCGCTCATGAGAAGGTCGAAGGGAGCACCGGGGGTTATCCAGAGCCGAAGGGCACCATAGCCTGCATCCTCGGCGGCTCCTAGGCCCAGCATCCAATAGGCACTTCAAGCAGCTCACCCATGAGGTCGCCACCGCTCGGCCCAGGGCCTTGTCCCCAAAGCTGAAGTGGTCGCAGTTCCCCGTTACCTTTGACGCAGAGGACCACCCTGCTTCCATGAAGGTCGTGGGAGCTATGCCCATGATCTGCATGCCCACCATCAACATCATCGCGGTCACCAAGATGCTCATCAACGGTGGGGCCAGACTGGACGTAATCTGCACCGAGACATTCGCCAAGCTACAAGTAACGTATGACCAGCTGATGATGACCATGCCTTTCTCTGGGGTCACGAACAACACTACCATACCCATTAGGCAGATGCGCCTATCCATCATGTTCGGGTCTCATGACAACTACTGGACAGAGCTCATCGACTTCAACGTGGCGCATATCGGCCTACACTACAACGTCATCTTGGGCTACCCCAGCCTTGTCAAGTTCATGGCAGCCACCCACCATGCCTACAACATTGTCAAGATGGCGGGAGGCAATATAAAGGTCATCACTATCCGGTGCGACGAGAAGGAGGCCTTACGCTCTCTTGAGTACGCCTACAAAATCGCGGCCACCACCTACCCATAGGACGTGGATGCTCTCGATTACATCGGGGGTAGCACGAGGAAAAAGCAGATGATGGCTCAGAAGAACGCACTGGCAAAGAGGGCAGATGCCGCAATGTACCCATATCATGAGGGACACACTACGGCTGCCGCCCATAGCCACGGCAGACCCTCGGGGCAGGCTCGCCCATCCTCGTAAGCATCAGCGGAGCTCACGAGGGTGATGTAAACACCAGGACCCTCGACTTCTCGGTGGACTGCACCCAGCACGCGGTCGACCCCAAATCCTTCCCTATTGACGCTTGAAGGGCGTCCAGGGGTACTGGGCGTCGGGAGGGGCTCAAGAGCCCCCCTCTCTCGCACGCAGGGCGGCCAGCTACCCGCCCCTTTTTTGAAGCGGACGCTCTAAACTCCCATCCTCTACAACCTTAGTCATCATGAGACCCCGTGCGGATCACAACGACATTGCAATAATTTGGACCTGTTTGGTACTACCCTATTTGGATTTTGCGCCTAGCACCAACTCTTTCACTTGTTTTTTCCTTCAATAAAACGGTTTTGAAAGTTGCGTGCGGCTGGGATTCCTCGTTAGGTGCCACGCGAGCGGGGGCTGGGCACAGTCTCTACCGCCAGGCTGCCTCTCGGCAACCCAGGGCCTAAAATGTTGAGCTCTGAGCTTATGCACTAGCTCCGTCCATGAGTCAACTCACCCACGGTGCCAGGTACTTGGGACCCTCGCGAGACACTTGTAGGGAAGATCGGTCGCCTATGTTTTTTTGCTCAGCGATCCCTCCATGGTGTCTACCGTCGGGCCAGAACCCAGGGCCTAAAGTGTCAAGCTATGAACTTTTCGACTAGCTCTAGCCATGAGTCAACTCACCCACGGTGCCTGGTGCTGGGGACTCTCGTGCGACACGTTTAGCGAAATCGGCCCTTGTGTTTTTTGGCGGCTCAATCCATGGTGTTTTCCTCCAGGCCACCCTCCCTTGACCCAGGGCCTAAGGTATCGAGCTCTGACTTACGGACCAGCTCTGGCAACAAGTCACCTCACCCATGGTCCCTGGAGCTTGAAAGGGACGGCTTCGGCAACAAGTCAACTCACCCACGATGACTGGTGTGTGAAAGGGTCATTCCCCGTCGACCCAGGGCATCAAGTGTCCATCTCTGAACTTAAAGGTCGGCCGCGGTGACAAGAGACCCGCGTCTCCTGGAAATTGAAATCCTCGCGAGACACCTATAGGGAGCACCAGTAGCACACATTTTTCCCTACGGTCTGCTCCTCGAGGGACCGATAGGCTAAGCGCTGCTCCACGGTGCTCTCCTCGAGAGGCTCACGGGTCGGCTCGTGAGGGTACCCTCCTCCAGTGGCAAAGCCCGATGTTGCTCCTACGGTCTCCCCCTGGGAAGGCAGGCAGGACAGGAGGCTCGTGGGGGCTCCTCCTTGTGGCGACCAAGACCCACACGAAACCCGTCAATTCGCTCACAAGGGGACCATCTTGCTTCCTCTCTCGGGCCATGGTTTGGCCGCCTGACTCGAGGTCTAGCGACTCTCAGCATGGTCTGACAAGGTGCACGAAAAAAAAATCACGAGAGGAGAGACAGCTGAAAGGAGTTCATTACAAGTTGCACCTGCAAAAACAAAAGTCCAAAAGTGCTACGACCGGACGACCTGCCAAGGTAAGAATGCCGCTCTCCGGCAGCGCAACATCCGCCGCACCCGGAGATCCTACACGCTCCAGAGGTGGCGAGGATAGTCCACACGGCATAGTTGCGGGTCAAATATCGACACCGAGAAGCCCTCCTCGCCAAAATAGCGGAATCTCAGCACGGAGCTGCATGTGACGTGGTGGTAGGTGATGAAGCAATCCCAGTCGATGGTGAAGTACATCTCCCCGAGCAAGGGGGCATCAATGGTAACGCTCCAGATATCACCGCCACCAGAATGCTTCTTCTAGACGTTGTTAGGCATGTCCCTACGACTCCAAGGGCAAAGCGTATGAGCAGTTGCATCGTCGTGTCCCAATCGGTGTTCCATAGGACAAGGGAGAAGTCAATGACGGCACCCTCCTCGATCTTGATCATGACCGCAGAAGGGGAAGGTACGGGGAAAGCCATGGGCACAAATCTGCCAACCCCTCCATCACCATGGTGCCCATGTCGTCCTCAAGCGCCCCCGTGAGGCTGGCCCTTCCCACATATCGCTAGCAGGTCCCCTCTAGCCGCCTCGGAAGCACCAGAAGAGGAGGTGATGGCCTGATTATAGCCACGACCCCCGCGCCCGTGCAGCTGCTCCCACGGGAATGTCCTCGCCCGCATTTTTCTGGCAGAGCAGCGGTACCCTTCAACATCACCCCTTACCCTTCTCTACGGCGGAAGGCCGAGGATGATCCATGGAGAAGACCGAGGTTTTTGAGGCTCTCTCCCTGGAGTATGGGGAAGAAAGTAAAGTGGGAAGGAGGAGACATCTGAGAGAAGGCGACTCTGCAGCCCACTATTTATGCGATAATGGTACGACACGGCGCCTCGGGCATGTGGCCACAACCGTTTGTCCGCCCTACGAGCCATCATATCATGGGGAGCGGTTCCCGAGGCCGGGCAGATCTGTTTGCATCATATGGTTCCCAAAACCAAGACACTCCAAGTGCACGGTGGAGACATGTGCGGAAATGGTTACCATGACAGGCATGGCCGCGATGGGGTCCCGCAATCCTATGCGGCCCTTGACGGTCATGGAAAGTGCCCGGAGGCTACTATTGGAGTCCTGACACCGGGGTACTGATGTCTACGCACTTCTATTCTTGTAGACAGTTGTTGGGCCTCCAAGTGCAGAGGTTTGTAGAACAGCAGCAAGTTTTCCCTTAAGTGGATCACCCAAGGTTTATCGAACTCAGGGAGGAAGTGGTCAAAGGTATTCCCTCTCAAGCAACCCTGCAATCAAGATACAAGAAGTCTCTTGTGTCCCCAACACACCCAATACACTTGTCAGGTGTATAGGTGCACTAGTTCGGCGAAGAGATAGTGAAATACAAGTGGTATGTATAATTATAAGTGGTAACAGTGATAGAAAATACTTTGATGGTGTGGAAGAGACTAAAGGCAAACTGAAATAAAGATCCAAGCAAGCAAACATGTAATAGATCTAGTAGCAAACGAAGTATCAATGCTTAGAAACAAGGCCTAGGGATCATACTTTCACTAGTGAACATTCTCATATAACTATCGTCTCTTTATGATACTACTCTTAACTACTCTCTGGTTGGACACTCTCATCAACGGTAGGGCTATAAAAACACTCCTCAAAGTAAGCCTTTCCCATCTAGAAAACCCCACACTGTCACCTTGAGCACTAGATGAGTCCAACAAAGACCACAATTTCATAAAGACATCCAACTCCAAATATAACTCATAACAAGTATTTGTAATCTCTAGCCTAAGTGCCACCATGGTGTGCATGCTGTCACTTTCACACACATGGGGAGAGCAGAGATTCATTAAAGCACTTGAGTAGCAAGGTAGATCTACTTGATTACAAAGCTCATGACCACAACAAGATCATGCATAGATAGAGAGATGAACACATAGCTACCAGTAGAACCCTTAGCCTCGAGAGAGAACTACTCCCTCCTCATCATGGGAATCAGAAATGGTGATGGAGATGGTGGTGGAGATCGATGGAGATTGCTCCAGGGGCACTTCCCCGTCCAGGCAGGGTGCCGGAACAGAGACTTTCTGTCCCCCGAATCTCCTTTTCGGTGCCGGCGGCGCTGTGGAACTTTTCGTGGCTGGAGGCTTGATGATTTAGGGTTTTGGCTTCAGGAGGCTTCTTATAGCCCAGAGGGCAAGGTCGGTGGGCGGCTGGGGGGCCACACCATGCCCTGGCACGGCCTAGGTGGACCCATGCCTAGGGGTGGTGTGGCCACCCTATGGCCCCTCTCCAACTCTCCTTCTGGCTCCGTGAGTCTTCTGGGAAAATAGTAACTTTGGCTTTTGTCCCGTCCAATTCCGAGAATATTCATTTTCTGACTTCCTGGAACCAAAAACAGCAGAAAACAGGCAACTGGCACTGTGGCATCTTGTTAATAGGTTAGTCCAAGAAATCATATGAAAAGTACTCCAAAGTGTGGACAAAACATAAGAAAGTAGATAAAACCAAGCATGGAACATCAAAAATTATAGATACATTTGCAATGTATCAACATCCCCAAGCTTAACTCCTGCTCGTCCTCGAGTAGGTAAGTGATAAAAGAAAGAATAATTTTTGAGGTGACATGCACCATCATAAACTTGATCAAAGTATTTCTAAAACATGGATAGCTGAGATCATAGTACTTCAATCATAACATGAAAGACAAAGTTCTAGCAATAAGACAAAGAAACTATGTTGCAACATGAAAAGGCACAAACAAAAGATACATGAATAACAATGATTTGCAAGACGTTTGTTTGTTTCACATAAAGAAAACATAGCATAGTGGAATTCAGCTTGTCCCTCATAGAGTAGCAAACATAAATGCATAGGACACCTTCAGAGTTCATAAGAGTGACTAGATACAAATAGTTTAAAACAAGCAATATCAAGTTATGCATCAATCAACTAGTCTTGGGACAATGCACATAGAACTAAGAATGGCCACTATGCTCTCAAAGTAGGTGCATAAAGATAGAAGGTGGAGACTCAATATAATGGTGGAAGAAAGGCCTTTATAAAAGGAAGTAGGGATTCAAGTCTCATAAAGAGCTTCCAAAAATTATGGTACTTATAGCTTTCAGCTCTCATTGCCCCTATCATAAGCATCTTGAAGTGATTAAGGTTAAAGTGAGCAAACTATGGTGTACATGCTTGACGAAGTATAAGTCAGAAATCTCATGTCCCTTGTATACGAGGGCTGCTCCTCATGCTACTCAAGTTTAGTCACCAGTAAGTTCTTGTCATTGTAAGTACATGTGTATCATTGAGAATCGCCAATGGGGTACCCCTTGCCCGATGATACGGAAGAATCCCCATATCAAAATGACAAGGCAAGCAGACAACGAGCATCTCAGCATTCTTCTTATTTACCATGGGAATATGGTGCTTTTTTCTCTCTTTCCTCTTTTCATAATCTCATTTTTTTTCTTTTTCTCTTTTTTCTCAATATAGGACTCTTTTTTTATAACAAGAATGCTTCATAGACAGCTCATTATGGTTACGCTGCAGGTTTCCACCATGTCAGCATGGATTAGACCAGCGGCCCAGGCGTTTCTCTAACACATGTACATAACTCCATGGACTTACAAGCTCCCCTTTCATTTCACACCGACGACATCCATATACAAAAGAGCATGATATCAACTAGGTACAAGTACCAAGTGCAATGTTGAAAGCGTTCCCCATGAAAGCATGGTTCTGCTAATTCCCAACAAATAAGTGCAAGCATATACAACATAGACGACACAATGGTTCAAGTTTATTAAGGGCAAGAAAAGTAAAGTGTGCCATCAAGTTCGTGAGAGCTTTAATCACTAGTTTTCTCATAACAAGTTTAATTTGGAAGATAAACAAAAGCATGAATATACTTGGAATAACATAAGCTAGTAGGTAGGTATGGTGGACTCTTTGGAATAACTTGTTTTAGGGAGTTGGATGCATGAGTGGAACTCATACTTGGTTGTGGAGGCTAGCAAAACACTGGGAGCGACAAACTAAGAGAGCAATAATGGCCATAATCATGCAGAGCGACAAAACATCATTGATCAAAGCATAAAGTGATACTACAAGTTGAAAACTAAAGGATCATAAAGGCTATGGTGACTTGATATAGTCATAACATGGTGTGAGCATGCGCCAAGTCAACCCAAATAAAGCATCAAAGGAGAATACCACAATACTATGCTTTAATATGCTAAAACAACGCATGATTCATCCAAGGCACATTAAGAAATCTCAATTGTTTATAACAACTCATGCTAAAATAAAGAATACTAAGAATAAATCCAAAACAATATCAAGCATGGCATGAAAAAGCATAGGCCACAGTCAAAAACAAGCTCTCTTTACCACTTAAACATGAACTTTCCTACTCTTTTCCAATCCAAACCAAACTATTTGAAACCAATGTATGGAAGAGGGGGTCCAACCAATTTATTCAAGGAAACTAAGAAAACCAAGAAAACGAAAAACCAAAACAAAAACCAAAAAGAATACGCTCCAAGAACAACACAACTGTGTATGAAACAATAAAAATGAAGCGTTTGGAAGAAACCTGGGATTTTTATTGATGAAGAAGGGGATGCCTTGGGCATCCTCAAGCTTTGACGCTTCTACTTCTTGGATATTTCTTGGGGTGACACGCGTGGCATCCACAAGCTTGAGCTTTAGTCCATCCTACATCTCATTACTCATTCCTTCCATACACCTGAAATTTTTCCTTCATACAAAACTTCACACAATCTTTATTAGCAACATTAGTGTACTCAAGATAAATAAGTCTTAAGTTTCAGTTCTAACACCAAATAAATTTCCATTAGAACACCAGCTACTGTAGCACTTCCCTCAAAAAGCTCAATTCCCCAAAAGAACTCAAAAAGGAACCCACAAGAAGCAAATGTAGAAAATGGCATAAATCTGTCAAAACAGACCAGTAGGTAAAGACGAATTTTTTCAAAGACATTATGTTGCTCTAATCGAAAAGTGTTGAACTAACGAAAGTTAGGTAACAACCTGGGTCAGAAGCACAAAAACTTACAGCTCAATTCGACATACATAGCTCTCTCACGAAATTTTACCGTGAAGCACAAAAATCTGTTTCGGGACAACAACTTTCCCAATCATTACTTTTCTCTCATTAGAGGTTACTCTTGGCACAAAAAGCAAATAAAAAGGATAAGGAGCGGTTATTACAGAAGTAATAACTTCCAAGACGCATCTAAAACTTTTCCCAATAAGTACTTTTCTTTAACGCCTTTTAGTTAGGCATGATAGTTTGAGAAGATGCTCACATAAGAAATATGAATTGAAGTAAAAGAGAGCATCAAGAAGCAAATTCAAAACACATTTAAGTCTAACCCACTTCCTATGCATAGGAATCTTGTAAAGAAACAAGTCATGAAAGCACAAAGCAACAAGCATAGGAAAGCAAAACAAGTGCAACTTTAAGGCTTTCAACATAAAGAGGGGAAACTTAATATTGTTGAGATACATAAAACCATGTTTCCCTCTCTCATAATAACTTTCAGTAGCATCATGAATAAAATTAACAATATAACTATCACATAAAATATTCTTATCATGAGCCACATGCATAAAAGAATTAATACTCTCCACATAAACATAATCATTCTTATTAATTGTAGTGGTAGCAAATTCAACAAAATAGCTATCATTATTATTTTCATCACCATAATCATCAAATATAGGAGGCATATTATAATCATAATTGATTTCCTCCTAAATAGTAGGTGGACTAAAAATATCCTACTCATCATTGTAATGATCATATATTGGAGGTTTGGTATCATCATAAGCAATAGAATGGCTATCTTCCAAAGTTGGGGAACTAAAAAGATCATTTTCATAAAAACTAGCTTCCCCAAGCTTAGACTTTTCCATAGCATTAGCAATAATAGTGTCCAAAGAATTCATACTAACAACATTGCTATCAGCATGCAAATAAAGTTCCATAGGTTTTTTAATTTTCTTCTCAAACACTTCATGTCCTAACTCAAGATAAATACTATAAATCTCTCTAATTTTTTTGTTGTTTTCCATTAAGCCTAACTAGTGAAAACAAGAAACAAAAATACAAAATTGCAGAATCTAAAGGAAATAACTTCGAGCACTCACACCAGAAAATAGGCGTTTGCCGTGGGAGGTTCTTCTTCTTTAATCCTCTGGTGTGAATACCTTTTACCTTTCCTCCCCGGCAACGGCGCCATAAAAATAGCTTGATGTCTACGCACTTCTATTCTTGTAGACAGTTGTTGGGCCTCCAAGTGCAGAGGTTTGTAGAACAGCAGCAAGTTTTCCCTTAAGTGGATCACCCAAGGTTTATCGAACTCAGGGAGGAAGTGGTCAAAGGTATTCCCTCTCAAGCAACCCTGCAATCAAGATACAAGAAGTCTCTTGTGTCCCCAACACACCCAATACACTTGGCAGGTGTATAGGTGCTCTAGTTCGGCGAAGAGATAGTGAAATACAAGTGGTATGGATAATTATAAGTGGTAACGGTGATAGAAAATACTTTGATGGCATGGAAGATACTAAAGGCAAACTGAAATAAAGATCCAAGCAAGCAAACATGTAACAGATCTAATAGCAAACGGTGTTTCAATGCTTAGAAACAAGGCCTAGGGATCATACTTTCACTAGTGAACACTCTCATATAAATATCGTCTCTTTATGATACTACTCTTAACTACTCTCCGGTTGGACACTCTAATCAACGGTAGGGCTATAAGAGCACTCCTCAAAGTAAGCCTTTCCCATCTAGAAAACCCCACACTGTCACCTTGAGCACTAGATGAGTCCAACAAACACCACAATTTCATAAAGACATCCAACTCCAAATATAACTCATAACAAGTATTTGTAATCTCTAGCCTAAGTGCCACCATGGTGTGCACGCTGTCACTTTCACACACATGGGGAGAGAAGAGATTCATTAAAGCACTTGAGTAGCAAGGTAGATCTACTTGATTACAAAGCTCATGACCACAACAAGATCATGCATAGATAGAGAGATGAATACATAGCTATCAGTAGAACCCTTAGCCTCGAGAGAGAACTACTCCCTCCTCATCATGGGAATTAGCAATGGTGATGGAGATGGTGGTGGAGATCGATGGAGATAGCTCCAGGGGCACTTCCCTGTCCCGGCAGGGTGCCGGAACAGAGACTTTCTGTCCCCCGAATCTCCTTTTCGGTGGCGGTGGTGCTGCAGAACTTTTAGTGGCTAGAGGCTTGATGATTTAGGGTTTTGGCTTCGGGAGGCTTCTTATAGGCCAGAGGGCAAGGTCGGTGGGTGGCCAGGGGGCCCACACCATGCCCTGACGCGGCCTAGGTGGACCCATGCCTAGGGGTGGTGTGGCCACCCTATGGCCCCTCTCCGACTCTCCTTCTGGCTCCGTGAGTGTTCCGGGAAAATAGTAACTTTGGCTTTTTTCCCATCCAATTCCAAGAATATTAATTTTCTGACTTCCTGGAACCAAAAATAGCAGAAAACAGGCAACTGGCATTGTGGAATCTTGTTAATAGGTTAGTCCAAGAAATCATATGAAAAGTACTCCAAAGTGTGGACAAAACATAAGAAAGTAGATAAAACCAAGGATGGAACATCAAAAATATAGATACATTTGCAATGTATCAGGTACCACGATCCCACGGCCGGTAGACCCACCATTAGGGCCGCTCCAGAGGTGAAGGTGGAAGGCAGGTGACCTATAGAGGGAGGGTCGAGGCTACCGCCTCTAGCGGGGGACTAGCTCGTGTCCACCCATCTGCTGTCGTGAAGCGCTGGCTCGCCCGGGTCCCCTCACGGGCCTCAGATGCCTCAGAGCAGACCCTGGGGGCACGTTCGTAATCCTATCATGAAGAAGAAGAAGACAAGCTTGTTAGGAAATACTAGGACCAGGTGGGTCTCCTTGGTAAAGAAATGTCGGCCCGCCCGCCTTCTGGTGCAAGGATGTCGAGGATGTCATCGGGGCCAGGACAGCTGCCCCTTACCACTTTGCTGCTAAGAGGACAGGGGAGGCGTCGAGCAGTGAAGTATGGCGCCAGGAAGCCCAGCTTTGCGAAGGACTAGAGGGAGACCAAGACGAGAGGACCGAGTCCACCGAAAGTAGTCTTGTAGACCGGACCTTTGAGGGGCGACAGTGTGGTGACCGTTCCCACCTAGCACTTGGGGGAAGAGGCCCGACCGCCCTATATAAGGAGACCTTCCCCTACCTTGGAAGATGTCGATCCCAGCAATCTATAACCCTAGACATTGGTTCACCATTATACCTTCTGAGGCACCGCGAGCAATACAACCAAGCAGGAGTAGGGGCTTTACCTCCTCACGAGGGTCTCGAACCTAGGTAAAAAACCGTGTCAACCTCTCTGTCGTGTCCGAGCGTTGACGCCTTCGCCGTTGCTGAGAAGCTTGGAACGCGTGATTCATCCCCCTCACGAACTCAAGGCTTGTTGCACCCCTTTTTCCCATGCGGGACTCTTTCTCCGACAAACGCGATGCCGAAGGAGTGCACGGTAGGGACTACTGAGTTCCACCAACCCTAATAAGATGGGCTCGTGGAGAAAGTTATCGTTCATGCCGAATAGGACGTCCTGCCATATCTTGCTGATGGGGGAGCAGGAAAGGCCTGACATGATGCCATGGAACACTATTTTGCCCAACTGAAGCAAGGCCTCAGTGATCCCCAGCTTCAACATGGTGTCGTGATATAAAATGTTGATCTTGCTGCCACTATTGATGAGGGCGCATGAGAAGTGGCATGTGAACTTTTTGGAGATGAAGGTTGGGTCTAGCACCAGTATGTAGCCGCCTAGAGATGGCATGACATATGGATGATACTCATGCCCCCACGTAAATGTCCTTCTTAAACCAATACAGGTACTGTGATAGGGGGCACAATGATGTTCGATCACCTCAGTCACGCGCCGCCTCTAGCAGTGCTTGTCATCCAGCTCAATGGTGAAGATGTAGTAGTTTGTGTCCTGCCGGGAAACTCATCGTAACCCTCTCTAGCTACATGAGCTAGCTGCTTGCCATGCTCATGGCGGACGGTGTCGTCTGGGGGGCCACGGTAGTCGAGGTGGCATACCTCCTCCCGAGCTCAAACAGTGGGTACAGCTACATTGGCATGTGTTATGGGTGGATGGATTGGAGCCGCCACTCTAGTACTTTCATGGCCCATCAAGTATCTGCTTGAACATGTACTTGGGCTTCCATGCCCTCTCTCTAGACTTTTGGCGTCAGCTGCCCTCTACACTCAGATACTCTTCCTCGACATATGCAACTTGCTTGGAGCCATACCGGTTATCCAGCTTCTCATACATCCTCTTGTCAAGGCGGTTATCATGTGGATGTCGCCTGGAGGACCGCTAGTTCTAGCCACCCAGCTGCTTCTTAGCCGGATTGTTGGTGATCACACTGGTGGATGAGTCAAGCCGGATCGTCTTTCGCATCATGGACTCAGGTGTTGCGTACTTGTCCACAATGACACCATGATCTCCAACATGGTCATCGGATCCACCCGCATGAGCTTATGCTTGAGCGTTGTGACGTCTCTACAACCCTCAGAGAAGTATTGTATTGCATGTACCTCGTGGACTCCCTCATAGGAGTTGTGCAGTTCAGACCACCACGTAAGGTAGTCTCAATCTGACTCATCCTTTCCCTCGACATAAAGGGATAGCTGCAACGGCCGGTCCGCGCGCTGGTTGGTGTCGGTGAATTTCCTGACAAAGTTTTCCTTGAAGTCAAGTCAAGCGTTGACGCTTTTAGGAGGGAGGTTGTTCAACCACGTCCTAGGCATTCCTTACAAGATGATTGCGGCGTAGCACACTACCACCAGCTTGTTGCCGCCAGAGATGCTGACATTGGTGGTGTAGTCCACCAGTCAGTCTTCCGTCTTGGTCATGCCATTGTAGTTGGCGTGTCCTGAGGGAGGGTGAAGTTCATGGGGGAAAGGATCACTCTGGATGCGACCGGTCTGATTGGACCCTCCTCTTCCAAAGCACATGAGTCCGCCAGGCTGTCGATGCAGTTGCGAGCATCCGAGCTGGCTGCCAGCATGCGGGGTCCTAGCCATCCACTGAGACAGGACTGGGGGGCTGGATCGTCAGTGACTAGAGCATGGTGCTCTTGCCGGTTGGACCAGATCTGATCGTAGCCGGGTCACGATGATGTTGCCCCCCAGCTGGCATAGTCCTGCTATCAGTTGTTGAGCCAACTGCCATGTGCTTGCTGGGTCAGATTAGGCCATGCGACGACTTGGGGATCTGCTAGCCCGTGGGGATTTGTGCTCCCTCTAGTGGTAGGATTTGCTGACCCGGCTTCCGCCTACTACCGGTTGGCAATAGCTAGAAGCACTTGTACGTGTCGCTGCTACCGGCGTAGGTCCTCGCCCTCCAAGATCTCTAGTTTCGATGATGCTGCTTGAGCTGCACTCATGTTCTTCACTCAGGAGCTATATGTAGGCTGGATAAAAGCCAACCATGGTGTCGCCTGGCCATCGCGAGCTAGCATCCAGTAAGGTCGTTGCCTCGATGCCGGACTTCTGCTATCCAGCTAGGATATTTTTCGGCAAGGGTGAAACCGCGAGCTAAGTTGTATTCAAGAAGGGTGCTCTCTAGCCGACGCTGGGCGGCAACAACCTCCAGGGCTTCGCCCAGGATACCCTGGCGTGCTAATTCAAGTGTGGCAACGACTGTAGCAGGGTCCGTGCCAGGTTCGACAAACTGAGAAGGTGCTCAATTATCGTCTCCAGTGGGCTAGCTTCGGGCCCCTAGGACGAGGTTTCGGCTCCGTGAGATGGACGCTCCAGCATGGGACACCAGCCAATGCTCCCGCCGGAGCTGGCAATCATGATATCTACGGAGTGGCAGAGATTGGCATCACCGTTTCTACAGCCACATCCGACAAGCGGTAGGTTAGAGAAGGTGAGCACCTCACCAGGGTACTCCTCGGAGATGGCGGCGATGTTGATGTGGTGGCTGCCAAAGTGGATGATGGAGCAGTCCTCGGGGCACTCATCGTTCGTGAAGTAGATGATTAACACATTTAAAGGTGCCGAAGGTGAGCACAAGGTTGGAGGTGACGGGCTCTCCAGAGTTGATGCAGAGTCCCATACGGAACGTGATTCTGGTCGCCACAAGAGTCCCCACGATAGGCGCCAACTGTCGTGGTATATTGTACGGTAGTACCATATGGGGTAGCTTGAGAGAGTTGTGAGTCCAACTAGGTCGAGCGACAGCATCCGTATACGGGATTGGATATGAGCACTAGACAAAGAGACGTACCCAGATCTAGGGCCCTCGATGAGGTAACACCCCTACTCTTGCTTGAACTGAATATCAAATCAATATGGAATACAAAGTTGCACCTAGAGCTATTTGTGTGTTCATCTCTCTTCTCTCGAATGAGTAGTGGGGTGAAATATGGATCAACCGACCCCTTATCAAGAGCTTTTAGCTTACTAGGTATTTTCTGCTATAATGCTCCAGCTGGTGGGGCCCGCCGACTATTCATATACAGTGTTGAACAGATGTGAAGACATGTGCACAGTGGCACAACTATGAAACTGTGTGTGATCGAGCAACATAGCTCGTCGGTATGACCTTATCCTTTACGTCTCATCGGTATGGCTGACAAGACGATCAAATGTTCCGTATGTCATCCTTGGTTGCGTGCCCATCCTTCCTGTACGTCCGGCTTACCGTCTTGAAGGGAATGGCCGGCTGGCTGGCGCCACCTGGAGCCAAAATATCCTGCCGGCTGCGCCACCCGGTGGTGATCCCCCGACAGGTAATCACACGAAAGAAGTTTATGTGGAACACACCCCCTAGGCTACGAGAATAAATGCGAAGAATAGAAAGTTTACAAGTTCAAGAAGGCACTATATGGGCTAAATCCAGCGCCGAGTGCTTGGTATTCAAAGTTAGAACAATGTTTGGTCTCTCCTGGATTCAAGAGATGTCCCCTCAAGCACACAATCTATACAAAGGACTCCAAAGGTTCAAACCTGCTAGTTGGAGTTTATGTCGATGATCTGATTATAGCTAGAGATAGTGTGCAAGAAATTAAAAGTTTCAAGGCATAGATGAATAAGAAATTTAGCTTCAGTGATCTGGGATTACTCAGCTATTACTTAGGCATCAAAGTCAAGCAAAACTATCGAGAAATTTGCCTACGTCAATCATCTTACACAGTCAAGTTGTTGGACAAGTGCGGCATGGAAGATTGCAATGCGTTACAAGTTCTAATGGACCAACGTCATAAGTTGATCAAGATCAACTCAAATCCGCCGGTGGACACCATAATGTATCGAAGCATTGTGGGCAACCTAAGATATTGATGCATAGCCGACCTAACTTGGCATATTTAGTCAGGATCGTGTGTCGTTTCATGGAGAACCCCACGACCGAACACCTGAGCGCCGTCAAACAAATCTTGCGCTATGTGAAAGGCACTATCAATCTTGGTTGCACCTACAACAAGGGAAAAGAAGGATTATTCCTTCAAGGGTATTCAGAAAACAACATGGCAGAAGATGTTGATGATTGAAAAAGCACATCAGGCATGGTATTCTACCTAGGTCCGAATCCTATCAGCTGGAATTCTCAGAAACATAAAGTGGTGGCATTGTCTTCATGTGAGGCAAAGTACATAGCGGCAAGAATGGCGGCTTGTCAAGGTTTGGATGAGAAGACTCCTAGATGATCTTGCAAAGAAGGAGGTGCAAAAGGTGTCACTAAAGATCGACAACTGGGCTACAATCTCATTGTGCAAAAATCCGGTTCATCACGAGAGGAGAAAGCACATAGACACCTGGTTCTATTACATCCAGGAGTGAGTTGAGGAGATGATCAAGGTGCAACACGTGAACACCAACGATCAGCTTGCCAACATTCTTACCAAGTCCCTCGGGACACAGAAGTTCATCCAGATGAGGGAAAAAGTCGGAGTGTAAAAAATGAAGCAAGACAACAAGGGTTTTTTTTGAATGGTGAGAGGGTCTAGAAGACCCCAGAAGTTGCATATAGAAACACGAGGTAGGTACAAAATAACAGGAGGCCTTTTACATCGAGCACCCTAGCCAGGCTAGAAAAAATAAAAAAGGGCTTCCAAAATGCAAAAAGCACCCTAGGACTAAAAGGTAAAAAGCAATCGAGTCCTAGAGAGCCTCTACCACCAAACTCCGGCAACCTCCAGCCAACGGCGAGGTCAGGGTCTCTTGCTCGTGACGCCCATCAAACCAGAGAGAAAACGAAGCCGCCAGCCCTCCCGTACCTGGCGGGGACGAACCACTTGCGAAGAATGGGAGGTCGAGCACCAGCGTCGCGCTTCAGAAAAGGGCCTCCCATGGAGGTTGGATCCCGAGGCCGCCTTTTGGCCAGAAGGGGCAGCAGCCCGACAGCCCATCTGTTGTCGAAGGACCACTGCGAGGAAGATCTTGAGGACACAGCTTCCACCTTCTTCAGCTTCGTCTTCCACATCGAGGTGCCTAACCTCCAATCCCTTGCCACCGCGGCCGGCCAAAAGAAAGAGAGGAGACTTGACGTCGAACACGCCGCTGAAAAACCAACGAGCTTTATTGACGAGCCGCCGAAAAACAGACCCCCACTGTAAGCTCCATCCACTGAAGCTAGAAGAAGGAGGGTAGCCGGCGACCTCCCGACGCCGATCGCCCGGCACCAACCCCCTCCCCTACCGCTACGGCCGGCCAGAGGGGAGACGGAACCAAGACACAACTGCAGAGAGGAAGCTCCCAAAGGGGGGCGACGAGCAGACTGACTAGAGGCACCCCCAGATCTTCCCCCACCACCACGGCCGGCCGAAGAAAGGGAGGGCAACCAGGCAGTCGAGCAAGCCCCAGCACGGGCCTTATTCAGAGGCTCCAAGAATCTCCCTCCACCGAGCAAGGGAGAAGAGAACTCGGCATCGGCGGCCATGGCCCGAAAAGCTCGCCGAGCACCTCGCGGCACGAAGCCAAACGCTGGCATCCAGCCGAAACCAGCAGCAAAACTGTACACGGGGCCTCCGGCGTCGCTCCTCCACCTTCCACCACCGGCGACGCCGGCGGGGAAGCCTTCGGATTGGCCCGGAGCAAGCGGCGGCGGCGCGCGGGACTGTAGCAGGGGGAGAGGGAAGGGATAAGGTGTTGGTAGTCTGACCAGACAACAAGATTAAGGAGATGAATATAGAAGATAACCTTGTTGTAATCCGTGTAGGAGTAGGTCTAGGATCAAGTTGGATCATAGTAGAAATAGAATTTCTAGTCATAGTCTAATCTCCTAGTCTTCCGTGGACGTATATAAAAGCACACATAAGGCTGTACAACTTGTAACAACGAAAATCACCAAAAAAAGAGGCAACACAAACACGAAACATGCTGGCAATCCAAATCGTTTTTCCGGTCTACATTTTATTTCCGTCGCCGAGTTCGAAAGTTTCGTGTCGAGAGAATCCCGCTACAAGCAGCAACTATCTAAAGCGTAGAATCCAACATCAGCACAGCATATCATTTGGTGGTGCTTTCTGAGACCCATCAGTACTACTGTACTACTAAGTAGGAACAACCGGCGCCCAGGTGGCATGGTCCTGCCTGCGTGTGTCACACGTTGATCATGGTGCTGTAACGCTCACTATCGCTGCTACCAACCAGCAGCCACAGCCACAACCTACAAGGGCGCGGTTTAATAATATCTCCTACGGTACCAAACAAGGGAGTGGAAAATGACGTATCGGCAACAGGTTTTAGCAAATCTAAAGCGAATACTTTTCGTGGTTCCCCCGCCCTTTTACATTTACGTTAATCAATCCACAATTATATCATGATTTTCATTTTGAGATGCCAAATAGGCCCTTTAGGTCTTGTTTATTTCTCTCGTATTCGCTATTCCGTATACTATATCGGGTTTGGCTAGGATAAACCCAGTATATTCTCAAAAATCCTCTTGTTTTTTGTGTAGATTACAAACTCTCCTATATGGTAAAGTGTTTTTTCTAAAGTATTTTTAAGAATTGGAGAGTATTGGGTGATCGTCAAATCTCCTCCCATCCTTAAACCCCTTGAGGATAAAAATACGTTAATGTTTTTGAACTACCAAATCAAAGGTAGGGATTCGCTAGTTCTAAAATAACCGATTCAGGCAACTAAGGAAAAAATGCATCCACCAAAGCTGCGATTGCACAATTCCAAATGTTTAGCCTCAACGAGTGGCACATATGTCTCTTTTAATTGAAAAGAAAAAACAACAACACCCTAGCATACTGTTGTTCCTACCTATCCTTAGTACCAAAATGTAAGTCTTTTTAGAT
The DNA here is from genome assembly GCA_910589775.1 of Avena eriantha. Classification (NCBI taxonomy): domain Eukaryota; kingdom Viridiplantae; phylum Streptophyta; class Magnoliopsida; order Poales; family Poaceae; genus Avena; species Avena eriantha. The sequence continues at coordinate 84,650,604 of OU342746.1, read as the reverse complement.
AGCTAAATTAGTTTTATAAAAAGACTTATATTTTCGAACGGAGGTAGTATATACTAAAACACAAACGGTGGTCAACGTGAGTATCTTGTAGACCTTGTCAATGTCCAAAATGCGTCTTCTTCGTGTAACCAGAGGCGAATATTATTGATGCACTCGTGAGTGCCTAAATCTGGGAACAAGCAACCCGTGGCAATTCCACAAGCAGATGATATCTGGAGGAAATTATCTATACCAAAGAATCTATTACTGGATAATTACATGCATAATAAAAGAAATGGTAACTCAAGCAACAGCTCTAACTAATGGACGAAACCTTTGCAAGTGTTGCAGCTTGCACAAGTACCTTGCTGTCACAAAAAAGTGGATCTACACTCCTGTCAATATAATTGGCCTCAACTTTGTCTAGATTAGTATGTATCTAATAACTCCGTTCTAAAATATAAGCCCCTTTTTAGAAAGCTAATTTACCTATCTAAAAAGACTTACATTTTAGAACGGAGGTAGTACTCCCTCCGTTTCAAAATATAGTGTTTTAGCTTTGTGAAATGAGTGTATCTCGTCCCATTTTAGTGTTTAAATTCATGTAGGTTTGGAGTCAATCTACACACTAAAAAGGATCTAGTGCCGACTTCTTTTCAGCTTGTGATTCTAGAGAAGCTAGCTTTTAGAAAATTGTGGGAAGAAGCTGTGGTGGGGAAAAGCTCACAGAATTTGGTTCCTTCTGTTCTTTTTAGTTTCTAGATATTTGATGTCTGTAGCACCCCTAATTTCATATGTATGCTAGTTTTTAGTACATAATGAGATAGAAATGAATAAAGAAGATTCTTAAATAGTCAAACGAGATGATACCATAGGTTGTATAATTCATTACATGTCCAAAATAAAAGAAAAACTATTTTGAAATGTCACATTATATCCACTTTTCCATATACCTTCAGTTTCCCTCCAAGTTAAGGAAGTAGAAGAAAATGTGGATTATATGAATTCAACATGTTAGAAGATCATTTTAATGGTTAAGCAATATCCAGAGAAAAATTAAACAATTGAAGGAAAGGTTAACCATTATTTGACTGAAAAATCTTGCATCCTTGTGTGACTCTCTATGTAGTCCTCTTTCCTGTTATGAATCTTGAACTCACGGTCTACTTTGCATACCATTTGAACATTACCAATGAGCTGGAACATCGAGGTTGTGCTAGGAGAGATTGTTTTCGTGAGCAGAAGCGCAGCAAAAGGAATGTCAGTGCAGCGTATTGATCACCGCGAGGGAGAAAGATGGCTAATGCAGCGTCTTCCGAAATCATAGTAACAGGAGCCTCCCAATCGGAACTCAAGATTTTTTTTAGCGTAACTACGGCGGGCTTACGCCAGCGTGAACATTCTCATTAAATTTGGCCGATCCTTGTCGTGGTGGTGGCACGGCAGATGTCATGTATAGGCTAAAGATGAGGCCAAGTGAGCTAGAAATATCCAGGGAGGGATTGTGTGCTAATTCTACACACAGATGCTTGTATTCTCTCTTATCAATGGTGGATTACAAGTGCTCTTTGAGCTGTTCGTGGGGAGGAGGAATAAGACCTTCTCTATTGCCCACACCTCTCTCTCTCTCTCTAGGGTTTCCTTTAGTAAAAATGTCCGACCCCCTCTATGGAGATCCTGGCCCTCCTTATATAGGGGAGGCCAGGTTACAAGTTAGGGCATACGTGGAAGGCATATTCTCTCCCAAAATAGCAAAGTGGTGCTCCTCTTTTTCCTTCCGTAAGTCGCTCCGGACTCATGGCGTAAGCCTCTCTGAGCCCATCTGCGACGCGGTGTCACCTGACATAGGAAACGTCACCCTTGTCGGCCAGTACCCGCTGGTCCTCCTCTCCTCTGCGCTCATGCTACAGTGGAGAGAGAAAACCTTTGACCAAGAAGATTCCTTCTTTCTCTTGTAAGCCAAGTAGTAACCCGGCTGGCGCCTAGCTAACTCGGCTCTAGGGTACATGCATACAAGTAATATAGATGATGCCGACATACATTTTATGTCGGCCGAGGTTACGTTGGGTGAACATCGTCCAGGCCAGGTTAGCCGTGACTCGGCTTGCCTTGAGGTAACTCGGCCAACACTTGCTTTGACCTCGCCGTACCTCGGCTAACACTGCCATTATACCCCGGCTTGACTCCACCCGGGTTATCCCCCCAACATTAGTCCCCGAATCCGGTGCGGTTTTAGCAACTTCAGCTGATAAGGCCACAAAAGGTTCAATCTACAAAACTCTTTTTCTTTCTTGTCGAGTTACTCTTATGTTGGCACACTTACTGTTGTGACTTGGTGTTCCTTTTGGCTTCCCTTGGCTCATTCTGAGGTATTCCTCGTTGGCCGGGTTATCTTTTCATATCCGGCTTACCCAGTTAGATTCCTTTCTTTTGCGTACGCTTTCCCACGTCCTACGTGGAGGGTAATCATTAATTTGCCTCATTTTAAGGGACTGTGCTAGTTACTGTGTGATGACCCACAAGTGTAGGGGGTGTATCGCAGTATTTTCGATAAGTAAGAGTGTCGAACCCAACAAGGAGTAGAAGGTGCTAGCTAGTGGTATGGATCAGGAATTCTCTGCAAATACTTAGCAAACAGATTTTTAGGGGGTTTTGATAAAGCAAGTAAACAAAGTACGAGTAAATAAAAGACAGTAGGAATAAATGCAGCAAGTGGCCCAATCCTTTATGCAGCAAAGGACAAGTCGGTTGTATTACTTAAGATGACCAAACGTTCTCGAGGACACATGGGAAGACTGTCAAGTGCTTTCGCTTCGTATAGTTGATTAATACTCTTTAGCTTGCTAGGTGTTGTGTGGGTGAACCTGTGCTAATGTACCGACCTTCCTAGGACTAATACATACTTGTGATTATACCCCTTGCAAACATCCGTAAGAACAAGAAAGTAATTAAGGTAGAAACCTAACCACAGCTTTAAACTCTAAGACCCTTACGTCCCTTGTGCAATGGTTTCCTAACGGGGGTTTAGGTTTCTATCACTTCGGCAACCCTTACGATTAGTAGCCAAATAGACAATGCATTCCCCTAGGCCCATATAGGTGAAGTGTCATGTAGTCGACGTTCACATGACACCACTAGAAGAAGTACATCACAACTTAAATATCAAACTATTGAATCTTTCTCAACACAACTCCACTACTAACAACATGACTTCTCCCATGTCCTCAAGAACAAAACGAACTACTCACAAGACATCATATGGATCATGATCAGAGATGGAATAATGATGTATAACAATATGAACATAAACAATAATTCAATGGTTCACTCAATAGCATCAACTACAAAGAGTAATCAACACCGGGAAAGTTTCCCCTAAGAACTATGCAAGATTCAACTCAATTGTTACAGAAATATGGAGATGGTGATGAGGGTACTGATGGTGATGGTGATGATGATGATGATCCCGATGAAGTCCATCTTGATGGTGGTGTTGATGGCGCTGATCTCCCCTCTCCGGGAAGGAATTCCCCCGGCAGAAATCTGTCTGCCGGAGAGATCTTTGTCTCTCGGTGTTTTGCACCGCGCAGAGGCGGTGGAATCTTTCTGTGGTCGCTCCCCAAGTCTTAGGGTTTCGGGAGGATAATATACGCCAGAGAGGAGAGCCAGAGGTGGGCAAGGGTGGCCACACGACCTGGTGGCGCGGCCTAGGGTGGCCCATGCCAGGGGGTGGTGTGGGCCCCCTATGGCCCATCTCCACTCCCTCTTCTGGCAGCCTTTGTCTTCTGGAAAAATAGGATTTTCCGTATATTTTTCTGGATTTTCTGATCTTCGCAAATTTGGCCTCCAAACAACACCTTTTCCATCAGAATCCTGACTGCAGCGGTCAATGCTCCAAAAGTCATCAACCATGCAAAAACAGATGAAATAACATAAGTATCATCTCTTAATATGAAATATATCAATGAATAACAGTGAATTATGACATAGAATAGTGATGCAAAATGGACGTATCAACTCCCCCCAAGCTTAGACTCAGCTTGTCCCCAAGCGAAACTGAGCTCAATAAACATGACCTCAGGTTTATGGAGTGAAGAGTCGATAAAAGAATACGGACAAGAAGCATCACATTCATCAACACATAGATCACAATAGAAGACAACTCACTATTATATAACTTACCTTGCAATAAGTAAAGGAAACATAATAAAGATACATAAAGTGAATCATAATTGGTAATGGAAAACTTAGCTCTTGGTCAAAGAATAGTTGATAATTTGCTGGAGTTCACAAATAACTGGTTTTTCAATGATAGCTTTCAAAGTAGTAAACACCAAGATAATAGCAATGTGCAAAACAAGGAACATAAGAAACATGATTGAATAAATCATCATATGAACGAATGAAACACAACAACTCAAAATACTTGATGAGATAGAAGGGAGTAGGTTTACTGACTCAACTAAAAAGTAAAAGAAAGGCCCTTCGCAGAGGGAAGCAAGGATTGCAAGTCTCATAAAGAGCTCCCAAAAATTATGATACTTACAAGCTTTCAGCTCTCATTGCCCCTATTATAGGCATCTTTTGGTGATTAAGGTTAAAGTGACACAACTAAGAGGATATGCTTGACAAGTTATAAGTTGAAATCTCATGCCCCTTACTTATGAGTACCGAACCTCATGCTACTCAACTTCAGTCACGAGCAAGCTCTTGTCGTTGTAAATACATGCGTATCATTGAGAACCACTAGTGGGGTACCCCTTGCACATGATACAGGCTATCACATAATCAAAATGACAAGGCAAGCAGACAATGAGCATCTCGGCGATCTTTTTATTTGCTATTCGCATAAGTTTTTATTGAGGATGCTTCATAAAATGCTCACTATAGTTATGCTGCAAGTTTCCACCATGATTAGGCATGGATTATGCTAGCGGCCCAGGCGTTTCTCTAACACACATATAAACTCCATGATCTTACAAGTTCCACTTTTATTTCACACCGCCGGGATCCATAAGCAAAAGAACATGATATCAACTAGGTACAAGTACCAATGAATTGTTGAAAGCGGTCCCCATGATACATGGTTCTACTAACTTCAACTCATAAAGCGCAAGCATATACGCAACAAATAAGGACCCAATGGTTCAAGTTATTAAATGCAAGAAAACTAAAGTGTGCCATCAAGTTTGTGAGAGCTTTAATACCTAATTTTCACATAACAAGTTTAATTTGGAAGGTAGACAAAACAAGAATTTACTTGTAATAGCAATAATGCTAATAGGTCGGTATGGTGGACACAAATGGCAAAGGTTTTGGTTTAAAGGAGTGGATGCATGAGAAGAAATCCCTCTCAGTACATGTTTTTGGCTAGCAAGGCTGGGTAGCAAGTATAAGAGTTGAACGAAACAAACAAACATACAAGTGATTAAAAAAAACATGCAATCTTCCTTGGAAGCACAAAAGATCTTAACTAGAGAATACTAGACTTATGAGCAAATCAAGAAAGAAAGATGATGAAATAATTTTTCTTTAGAGTACTTTTATCTTTTCTTTCAACTCTCAAAAATAGTGTTGCTACTGACCGAGCCAAGTTTGCCAAAACCAACTAAATTAACTCAATGATCCCAAAGTGATACCAATACTAACAACAATATCAATCCTATAACCACGAATTGAAAACTAATATAAGCTATGAAAAAGAGTGAATGATAGAACTTCTCATTAATATTCCATAACGGTAACTCACACCAAGGGATACATATCTAACGAGAGAGGGGACACTTCCATAATGCAAACCATCCTACATAATAACTTCTCTATTCATGATATGACTCTACTAAAAAGGTAAAAGGATAGAAGATAGTGATGTGATACCGCGGCACTCCCCGAAGCTAGGAACAAACCAAGGGGATGCCAAACCTGTTGATGAATTACTCCTTTGGTGGTGGTGGTATCCTCTCGATGGTCTCTCTGATCAGTTTCCCCAAGTCCTCAATCTCGAAAGTGAGATTACGAATCAACTGTGAGTTTTGCTCAATGCGGCTCATGATCATGTCGGGTTGAGAATTCCAACTCTTGTTGTTCTTTCCCCAGTCTTCCTCCTTGAAGTCTTCTTTTCCTGCTTGGCTAGAACGAGGCAAATCCCAGTTGGAGGGTAATTTCTCCTTGGACATATTCTGGTATTGATGCTCATGGATAAGGGTATGGAAAGGATTCTTGGTGCATGGAGGAAGTGACCGTGGAGCCAAGAAGTGATGAGGAGCTTTCCCCCCCAGCCTGCATCTGTGGAGTCCTTCTAACCCTGGCAGGTTGTCACCACTCCAATGCTTGCAATGGTTTGCTGGTGTGTGGATGTTGTCCTTGCTCCTCTTCACCCTCACTCTTGATCTCCTTCCCTAGGTCTTGGAGGTCTTCCTCCATAGGCTCCTTTCCTTTATCCTTGGCAAACACCATTGTGCTTCTAAACCTTCAAAGAGTATGTCCTAGCAGAAACAGATCGAAACGAAAACACGACGAAAACACGATATACGAACCTCGAGAGATCCGGGAGATTATATATTATGAAGTTTCATATCAAAAGGAAGGTACTGGGAGAAAACGAGTCAGAGGCGGAGTACGGGGTGGACTCGCCACCTGGTGGCGCGGCCAGGGGTGGGCCCGCGCCACAGGGTGGTGTGAGCCACCCTGGCTCCGTTTCCGTCCCTCTTTTGCTTCGTAGCTTTCCTTATTGACTGAAAACAGCGAAAATATAGTTGGATAGTATTTTCGCGGAACTTTTCTTACCAGAACCGTTACCTATTTGAAAACAGACTCTGCAGGTCTCTGGATTTGGTATCTAGTAGATTCTTCCGGAGTCATCACTTGAATAACATCAATATCTTCATCTTCATACACTTATTACTTGAGTCATAAAACCCTTCTCTTTCTTATTACACCATCTTCCACTACCTGGAAATTTCTTTCACACAAAACTTCATACAGTTCTTATTAGCAACATTAATATAAGTGAAGTGATAAAACCTTTTGAGTCCAACTTCAACTGAAAACCATCAAAACATAAGCTACTGTAGCAAATCCTTCCGAAAACCCAGAAAGAATTCAAAAAGGAAATCAGATAAAGAAGCAAATGCAAGAGTGGCAAAATCTGTCAAAACAGATCAGCAGGTAAAGATCAAATTTTTTGAAAATCTTGTGTCGCTCAAATCGAAAAGTGCAAAACTAACGAAAGTTAAATAACAACCTGAGGCAGAAGAACAAAAAATTACAGCTCAATCCGAAATATAGAGATATCTCACGAATTTTTACGGTGAAGAACAAAAATCTGTTTCGGGACATCAACTTTCCCAAATATTACTTCTCTCTCATTAGAGGTTGATCTTGACATAAAAACCAAACAAAACGGATAAGGAGAGTTTATTACCAAAGTAATAACTTCCAAGACTCAAAGAAACAAAAAGAAACTGAAAGCAAAAATAAATTGGGTTGTCTCCCAAAAAGCTCTTTCTTTATAGCCATTAAGATGGGCATGATAATTTTGAAGATGCTCACATAGGAATATGAATTGAAGTGAAAGAGAGCATTTAAGAACCAAAAACACACACGTTTAAGTCTAACCCACTTCCTATGCAAGGGAATTTTGTAAACAAACAAGTTGTTGAAACCATAGGCTACTTGCATAGGAAGGCAAGAGAAGTGCAACATAAAAACTTTCATCATAAAACAAGGAAACTTGATATTATTGAGATGCAGATGAACACTTTGAGTATCATGCATAAACTTAACAATATAGCTATCACAAGGGCCATCATAACAATGATCACTTATTCTAACAGAAAACACAGGAATACTAGCCCTCATAACACTACTTTGTGAAACAATATTAGAGGTATCCTTACAAAGGATAGTGTGTCCCTCTTCTTCATATTTAGCAACAAAGTCTTTCACATTTGCTATTATAGGTTCATCAACCATTTGTTTATCAGGTTCAATAGCTTTATGTGTACTTTCATTAAACATACTAGCTATCATAGAATGTTCCTTTATCTTAACTAGGAAAGGTATTTTCTCAATGTAAGGTTCATGTAAAACATGATTAGCAGCATAAACTTCAGTATTTCTTGTAGGAACACTCTTAGCAATATATTTATAAGGTTCATGGTACTTATTCCACTTCTTTTTAGGCACTTCAATGTAGGAAGCAAAAGCCTTAAAATAAGAAGCAATAGCTTGAGAGTCTAGACCATAAGCATTTTTAATATTTTGAAAGTCATCAGTTCCCATAAAAGATTCAATGCATTCATAATCATAATTTATACCTGACTTTCTACCTTTGTCATTCTCCCAAGCTTCAGCATTGTCTTGAATACGGTCCAGAAGATCCCATTTAGCTTCTTCTTCCATGCGAGTGAATGATCCAACACAAGAAGCGTCCAATAAATCTTTATCATGTAGAGGCAGCCTTGCATAAAAGTTATTGATAATAATATTGTTGGGGAGCTCATGAATGGGACATTTGAGCATTAGTAACTTCAATCTCCCCCAAGCTTGAGTTGTACTCTCTCCATCAAGAGGCCAAAAGTTGTATATTTGATTCCGATCTTTATGAATCTCACTAGGAGGATAAAACTTTGAATAAAAGAGAGGAACTATTTCCTCCCATTCCAGAGCTTGACCATTCTTCAGAAGCTTATACCATTCCTCAGCTCTTCCTTTCAGCGATAATGAGAATAACTTCTTCTTAACTTGATCTGTAGTAATACCTGCACACTTGAACAACCCGCATAATTCGTGTATAAAGAGCAAATGATCACCGGGATGGACAGTTCCATCTCCAACATAGTAGTTATCCATAACACGATCAATAATTCTTGTAGGTATTTTGAAAGCATCATTCTCAGCAGGTGGTGGCTTATCTACTACCTTAGCAGTGGTAGTAGCATTACCAAATAAGAAAGTCAACGAATTATCCATAAAGAAAATAAAGCAACTAGCAGAAGTAAACAATACTCACAGTAGAAGTTGACTTTACCAGTTCCACTCTCCAATAGTGCTTCACTCTCCAGCAGGCGTTTGCCACTAGGGCTCTAGATGAGGCGTGATTCCCACATTCCCCCTGATGTATATCTCGGAGGATGTCAAGCCCTTCTTTCGGGTCAACACACCGCTGCAGAACACGTGTGACACTTCTCTTGTATAATTCGGCATTAATAACAGTGTGTGCCTTTGCTATCCTCTTAACTTTCCTTGAAAGTATCTCATCACTTGGCAAAGTTCCATCTTTCAAGAACTCAAAATTGGTTGTGCCCATGTAGGTATAGAGCAAACTGGGAAAAGTACTTCGTCCACCTCCATTGCGTCAACCGACATAACCGCTGCTGGATCAAGCTGAACAGTCCCCGGGTTCTACGAGATAGTCCCCAGGTTTGCTGAGATAGTCCTCGGGTTTGCTGAGGTATTTCCCCAGTCAATGTCCATAGGGGTAGCTTCTGATCCCTGGTTTGTCGGGACATAGATTGATTCGGAGTCTCGTAAACGGGAAATAGATGGTTTTCTCAAATGTTCCAAAGCAAGTCCTGGTGGGATGGCCTGCCGAGATGAGCCCAGCTTAGACAGTGTGTCGGCTACTTCATTCTCACCCCAAGGTACATGATGGAATTCGCATCCCTCGATGTACCCACATATCTTTTGGACGTGAAATCTATACGGGGCCATATTTGCATCCAAGGCATCCCAATGACCAGACACTTGTTGTAACACTAGATCTGAATCACCGAAGCAGTGTATCCGACATAATCCATCTTCCTTTGTCACCTTTAGTCCCTGCATGAGTGTTTCATACTCGGCCACATTGTTTGATCCTCGAAAATGGATCTGAAGCACATAACGCAGTTGATCTTTATTGGGCGAGGTAAGTACTACCCCGTCCCCTAATCCTTCCTTCAGCTTTGATCCATCAAAGTGCATCCTCCAGTAATTTGAGTCTGGCAAAGGTGGTTCGTACTACATCTTGGCCCAATCCACGAAAAAATTAGTTTGAGACTTGATGGCATCCCTTCTATCAAATTGTGGTGCATAAGGGGCTAACTCAATTGCCCATTTTGCAATCCGGCCACTTGCATCTTTGTTACTCATTATATCGGATATAGGCGCTTCACATATCACTTTTATGGGGTGTTCCTCAAAGTAATGCTTGAGCTTCTTGGCTACCATGTACACACCATACACCATCTTCTGATAGTGAGGATATTAAGTGCAAAATACCTCGCTCAGGTAATATATTCTCCTCTGCACCAACTTACCTTCCTCATAACGCTCCACCACAACCATGACACTTACGACTCGGTTGGTCGCTGCTATATAGAGCAACATCGGCTCTCTGGATAGTGGTGAAGCTAACACTAGTGCAGAGGCTAACATCTTTTTCAGTTTAAGAAATGCGCTATCAGCTTGTGGCATCCAGACGAACTTATCTGCCTTTTTCATTAGCTGATAGAGGGGCAATGCCTTCTCTCCCAGCCGACATACAAACCGACTTAACAATGCCAGACAACCAATGAACTTCTGCACATCGTTAGGACACTTCGTCAGTTCCATTCTTTCGATAGCTCGGATTTTAGTGGGGTTAGATTCGATACCTCAGCTGGATATGAGGAAACCGAGTAACTTCCTAGCCAGCACACCAAAGGTACATTTCTCCGGGTTAAGCTTCATTCAGAACCTTCTTAGGTTCGCAAACATTTGCTGGATATCATCTAGGAGCGTTTTGCTTTCCTTTGTTTTTATCACAACATCATCTACATATACTTGAACATTTTTACCAATCTGATCATGCAAACATTTCTGCATACATCTTTGATACGTTGCTCTTGCGTTACGTAAGCCAAATGGCATGGTGCAATAGCAATAAGCCCCATACGGGGTAATGAATGCAGTCTTTATTTGATCAACCGGGTTCAAGGGTATCTAGTGGAAACTAGAATACGCATCTACAAATGAAAACAACTCACACCCAGCAGTCGAATCAATGACCTGATCTATCCTCGGTAGTGGGAATGGATCTTTAAGACACGCCTTATTCAGGTTCGTGTAATCAATACACATACGCCACACCACTGCTACATTCGGATCATCCTTCATCTTTTCCACAAGCACCGGATTAGATAGCCAATCCGGATAGAGCACTTCCATGATAAACCCGGCTGCAAGGAGTCGAGCTATCTCATCACCAATCACCTTTCTCCTGTCTTCGGCGAAGCGGCGGAGAGGTTGCTTCACCGACTTAGCTCTTGGTCTCACAAGTAAAGAGTGCTCGGCCAACACCCTTGGTACACCTTGTAGATCATGTGTGGACCAAGAAAAGATGTCCTGATTCTCAAGGAGGAAGTGGATGAGCTTTCTTTCATATTTGTCGCTTAACCCGGCACCAATGGTTATGGTGCACTTTGGGAACTGATCATCAATGGGAACTTTCTTGGTATCATTTGTTGCTTGAAACAAGACACTTCCATGTGGGTCACTCAGAGCCGGCATATGCAGCTACGCGGACTGAGCCAATGCCGCCACCTCCTAGAATCTTCTTTTCTCTTGGGCAATCACAAGTGACTCGGCCAAGTTTGACCCGGCCGAAGCACATTCTATCGAGCGCCTGAAGTCCCCAGCTATGGTGATCACTCCATTTGGCCCAGGCATCTTCATTTTCAAGTAACTGATGTGCGCGCTCGCCATAAACTTGTTGAGAGTAGGCCGAGTAACATGTGGTACGCCCTTTCCAAGTTCACAACTTCAAATTCCAAATTCTCAGTCCGGCTGTTATCCCGTGTGCCGAATAACACATCAATCCGGACTTTTCCAGTGGGCTCACATGAGATACCCGGCACAATGACGTGGAAAGTTGTCTTCGTTTCTTGGAGCATGTTCTCTAATATTCCTAACTTGTGCATGGTGTCCTTGTACATGATGTTGATGCTACTTCCATTGTCGATTAGAACCTTGGAGAATCTCACGTTGATATTCGGCCTAATGAATGTCGGATCTAGCAGCAGTGCGTATGATCTAGGACTCGGCATGAGCCTGGGGTGATCCTTGATACTCCATGTGATTTCCTGATCCGCCCAAGGCATATACCTCATCACTGCGGGCATTACCGCATTTACCTCCATATGTTAGTGTTGCAAACTCTTTCCACTGTGGTGAACACACAGTAACTCTAGTGATGCTCTCTGTATTCATTTCTCCCGTCATTGTCGGGATACCTTTGGTTCTACTATTGCTAATTGTCTACCCGATGCACTGCATTTCTCCTATCTTGATATTCATACCTTGGAGGAGGTGGTGACAGCATCAATTGTTATCCATTCGCCCCAGTAAGCTGCTGCTACCGAGGTGCATCGTGTAGAGGTGCGTCATGCCAAGGTGCATCGTGTCGAGGTGCCTGAGCATTCCTCGAGCCACTTTGCTCTATTTTCCTCATCCACTCACATTGCCGAGTCGTATGATTCGCCAGGTTACTCAGATTTGGCATGTGAAACTTACACGGTTGATCCAACATAGACTCATATGTATAGCTCGGCCTATCCTTCTTCTCTTTCCACTGTTTCTTCTGCTCTGGCGTCCAAGTTTTTTGCCATCATTTCTCGGAGTCCACTGTGCCCTCTAGTTTTCTGACGCTGGCTCGCACCAGCATTTGGCTGATCCTGATCCACTGCCACAACTTGCTGCGAACTGTATCTATACTCCAGCCGCTCATCTCTCCTTTTACCTTGGAAGTCATTTCGATGGGATGACCCGGTTACATCTCGGTTGTAGTACTCTTGATTTGACTCATTCGACATTAGCCGAGGTTGAGTTAGATCACCCAATGCATACGAATCAGCAATCCGGATTGTCTCAACCAACGTTGTTGGCAAATCCATGTGTAACCTCTGCCATAGCATGCTCGCATACCTACACCCCTGTGCAAACCAAGCAATGGCATGTGACTCAATTACCCCCTCACAGGAGTTACGCACATTACACCAGCGAGTTAAGAACTCCATGTTAGTCGCTTGCACATCGCTAGAGTCTATGTCCTATTCGGCCTCTTATATGTGCTTGCAAAGTTGTTGATAAATAGCTCCTCAAAGTCTATCCAAAAGTTAATACTTCTTGGCAGCAAATTGTTCAACCAGACTCTTGCTGGCCCTTCCGACATCTAGGGTACATATCTCACAATCCATCTCAGATTGCCCGTGGCGATGTTCACAACAGTTGCATAGTCAATGAGACAATCCTCCAGCTTGGTGATGTCGTCATACGTCTTTGTTCCTCTGGCCAACAGAAAGTTCAGCACAGGTGGCTCTCTCATAATCCGAGGTCCAAAGCATGCTGGACCTGGAGGACCTTGTCCCTCTATCATCTCCGACCTATAAATCCGGTCGAGCTTCAATCTCGCATCATCTGGCTACAAGTTCCTGTTTCCGAGCCTTGATCCTATCACATGGTGCTCTGGCCTAGGAAACCCGACATCATCCATTTCTAAATAACCACCATTGTAGCTACCTTGACCCAAACGGACATATTGCTGCTACATAGCTGGGCAGGTACTTCACTCTTGCCGAGGTATATATTGTTGTTGTTGTTGTTGTCGAGGTGGGTTTTGTCCGGCTCCCGTTGAGTTACGCTGTCCATCATTGCCGTTTCTAGCGTTTCCCTGACCGGCATTGCCTTGGTCGCGGTTACCTCGGCCAGCTTCACATTGGCTGGCACTATGGCGATCCTCATCAACTTGCATTGCCTTTCCTTTCCCTACCCTTGCCGGGTCATACATGACTATCTATTTGTTCTTTCTCCCTGAGGTTGCCACCTCCTCTATTCTAGGGCCATCATGAGGTGATGATGCTGCCCCAACGGATTTTGTCGGGTTACCCCCTGCCGAATGAACTACACCGAAGATTCCTGCTACCGCCGGGTTTGCATTGATTATTTCCTCATTCTTCCTATTTGCTACCCTCACTAAGTAGTTTACTCTTTCCTGTTGCCTCTCCCGGGCTTCTCCGGTCTAACTCAGACGTTGTTGCCTATACAACCCTATGGTTTTTTGCCGGGGTATTATACCTCGCCACCCCTGCTATCACAAGGGTAGCTGAATGCCCCGACTTAGGCACATACTCTGTGTCTATCTCAGTGATCAGGTTTCTACCCCTAATTTTTACTCCGTCCAAACGAGTGGGGTTGATCTAGTTTGCTTTTGTGTATTCACACAGAGTGATGTTTAGTGACTGCTATAACTCAGCTACTTTCTTTGCCCTGGCCAAGATCTTCAGCCAGGTCTCCACTAGCTCGGCCTGTTCCAAATTCGGATCTACTACAGGTGTTATGGGAGTAGCTAAGCTATCTATTGCATGCTGCAACATGTTCTCTAGCCTCTCTAGTGGAGGTCCTCTTATCCTTGGTAGGTTGCTGGTTGTCTCTGGGTTCTCCGCCGGGTCCTTGCTTGTTCCTGCATCTAGTGCCATCATTTTGACCACAACGCAGCTAGCAGGGCGAGTGATAGGTGAGCCGCGAGCCACGCTGAGAGCTGGTTCGCTTCCCTCGATGACGGGCAGAGGGTGAGCGTAGGACTCATCAACGCCCACGTAGATATTGTGAGCTCTAAGGCTAATGAAGAGGCCGTTGCACGGAGGAGGGTGGTTGGCGAAGCTGCTAGCATTGTCGCTGACATAGTCCAGTGCTCCAAAGCGCTGAACGAGGCCGGAGACAATCATTCCTCAGTGGCGATGATGTTTCCCTTCTGTATCTTCACTCTAGCCAACACCGCTATTGGCCCCACGGAGGGCGCCAACTGTCATGGTGGTGGCACGGTAAATGCCATGTATAGGCGAAAGATGGGGCCAAAGTGCGCTAGAGGTATCCAGGGAGGGATGGTGTGCTGATTCCACACATAGATGCTTGTATTCTCTCTTATCAATGGTGGATTACAAGTGCTCCTTGAGTTGTTCATGGGAAGGAGGAATAAGACCCTCTCTACTGCCCACACCTCTCTCTCTAGGGTTTTCCCTTAGTAAAAATGGCCAACCCCCTCTATGGAGATCCTGGCCCTCCTTATATAGGGGAGGCCAGGTTACAAGTTAGGGCATACGTGGAAGGCATATTCTCTCTCAAATTAGCAATGTGGTGCTCCTATTTTTCCTTCCGTAAGCCGCTCCGGACTCATGGGATAAGCCTCTCTGAGCCCCTCTATGGCATGGTGTCACCCAACATATTCAACGTCACCCTTGTCGGCCAATACCCGCTGGTCTTCCTCTCTGTCCTCTGCGCTCATGCTACAGCGGAAGAGAAAACCTTTGACCAAGGAGATTCCTTCCTTCTCTTGTAAGCCAAGTAGTAACCCGGCTAGCGCCTGGCTAACTCGGCTTTGGGGTACCTGCATACAAGTAATATAAATGATGCCGACATACATTTTATGTCGGCCGAGGTTATGTTGGGTGAACATCGCCCGGGCTAGGTTAGCCATGACTCGGCTTGCCTTGAGGTAACTCGGCCAGCACTTGCTTTGACCTCGCCGTACCTCAGCTAACACTACCATTATACCCCGACTTGACCGTACCCAGGGTTATCCCCCAACCATCCTTTACAAAGCTATTGCATCAAGGAGAAGAGAAATAGGGTACAGAGGCAATACATCCAGGAGCTCAAGGAGGCTCATAGCTATTACACCAAATTTGTAGAATGGAGGCGGAGATAGAGGCATTACATCTGTTAGCCCAAAATCGAATGTCCTCTAGGCAACTGCGCACCACCATCTGCAGAGGTTCATCAACTGCATTGAAGACCAAGGTGTTTCTACGCTTCCAAATATTCCAGGCTAGACCCGTGACAATTGTTCTCTTCTTGAAGGAGCAGGAGGTCGCGTACACAGCGGAGTCAAGACTATCTGGGGGGTCCGGTACAAAGAAGCTCCAAACTTTCCGGGCATGGTGATAGCCTCCCAAAATGTTATCAGTATCTTCATCCATGTCGCAGGACAGACAGGTAGCAGTATCCATCAGCCGATGCCTAAATCGGCGTTCATTTGTAGGCAAGCGACGATGCCGGGCGAGCCAAACAAAAATTTAGCACTTGAGCGGGGCAGCACTTTCCCATGCCTTTGTTGCTCGTTCATCCTTTTGCAGGTGCTTGAAAGAATTGACATAGAAATTTTTGTTCGAAAGGCTGCGATTAGTGGCGGTATAATTATGTTCGTTAGTAGCATCGTCCCGGAGAGAGAAAATTGCCAAATCACTGTCAAGGGAGGTAAGATCCAAGGTGGCGGCAAAGGACAAGCGAGGGGTGAGGTGTCTAGTAAGGCCGAGGTGAAAGGTGTCAGCAACACCAGCATTAGGTCTAGTATAGTGAGAGAAAAGGGTGGGGAAATGGTCCTTGAGCATGATGGAGTCAAGCCAAGAGTCCAACCCGAAGGCAGTGGAGCGCCCATTTCCGACACGGACAAAGGTGAGGGACCAGAAGGAGGGGAGCCCAACCCTCATATCTTTCCAAAAGGGAGTGAGGGTGCTCATCTCCTAGATCCTTGCTCGGGGACCGGCCATATTGGCAGCGAAACCAACATGCCCAAGGATCGGAAGAGTTTGAGTGAAGTTTGGAGAGGAATTTAGAGAGGAGAGCAGAATTTTCAGATGGGAGGGATAGGATACCCAGCCCTCCATTGTTCTTAGGGGTACAAACATCTTGCTAGGTCACTTTACACTGCCCTTCGGTACATGTTTCCTCACCAGTCGAAAAGAAGGCCGGCGACGCTTGTCAATGGCATCAATGACCCTGGCAGGGAGAAGTCTAGCGCTCATGGCATGGGTAAGAATGGAAGTAAGGACATAATTAATCAGAAGAAGGTGGCCGTCGATAGGGCGAGATCGCCCACACCACCCAGAGAGGCGCATGTCGCTTTTTGTGATAACGGGGGCAAAGTCAAAGAAGCAAAGTTTATGAGTCGATAAGGGGAGCCCAAGGTAAGTTTGGGGGAAGGAAGACACCTCGCAGACGAAAGAGGAAGCCATGCAGGAAGCTGTAGCATCATCGATCCGAATTGGGACGAAGGTGCTTTTATGGAAATTAATTTCAAGACCTGAAGCCGCCGAGAAATCATCGAGTAGTTCTTTAAAATTGGCTACATGAGTGGGGATAGCTCATATAATAATTAGGGTGTCGTCAGCATACTGGAGGATGGGGCACGAGGGGTCATCCACCAGGGGGTGCAACAGGAGGCCATCTTGAGAATCCTACAGGAGAAGTTGTTGAAGGATATCCACCACAATATTGAAGAGGATGGGAGACTGATGTCTACGCACTTCTATTCTTGTAGACAGTTGTTGGGCCTCCAAGTGCAGAGGTTTGTGGAACAGTAGCAAGTTTCCCTTAAGTGGATCACCCAAGGTTTATCAAACTCAGGGAGGAAGTTGTCAAAGGTATCCCTCTCAAGCAACCCTGCAATCAAGATACAAGAAGTCTCTTGTGTCCCCAACACTCCCAATACACTTGTCAGGTGTATAGGTGCACTAGTTCAGCTAAGAGATAGTGAATTACAAGTGGTATGGATATAAGACAACGGTGCCAGAAAATAGCTTGATGGCGTGGAACAGACTAAAGGCAAACTGAAATAAAGATGGAAGCAAGCAAACATGTAACAAATCTAATTGCAAACGGTGTTTCAATGCTTAGAAACAAGGCCTAGGGATCATACTTTCACTAATGAACACTCTCATATAAATATCATCTATTTATGATACTACTCTAAACTACTCTCCGGTTGGATCCTCTAATCCATGGTAGGGCTATAACAGCACATCTCAAAGTTCGCTTTCCCCATCTAGATAACCCCACACTGCCACTTTGAGCACTAGATGGTTCCAACAAACACCACAATTTCATAGAAACATCCAACTCCAAATATAACTCATAACAAGTATTTGTAATCTCTAGCCTAAGTGCCACACGGTGTGCACACTATCAACTTCACACATGTGGGGATAAGCAGAGATTCATTAAAGGACTTGAGTAGCAGAATAGATCTATAGATTACAAATCTCATGATCTCAATAGATCACGCATAGAGAGAGATGAACACATAGCTACCAGTAGAGCCCTTAGCCTCGAGGAAGAACTACTCTCTCATCATCATGGGAATCAGCAACGGTGATGGAGATGGTGGTGGAGATCGATGGAGATGGCTCCGAGGGCACTTCTCTGTCCCGACAGGGTGCCGGAACAGACACTTTTTGTCCCCCAAATCTCTCCTTCGGTGGCGGTGGTGTTGCGGAACTTTTCTTGGCTGGAGGCTCGATTCTTTAGGGTTTTGTCATCGGGAGGCTTCTTATAGGCGAAAAGGCAAAGTCGGTGGAGGCCTGAGGGGACCACACCACCTGGTGGCGTGACCAGGGGTCACCCACGCCACCAGATGGTGTTGCCAGGCCCTGGCCCTCCTCCGTCTCTGCTTTGGGCTTTGTGAGTCTTCTGGTAAAATATTGACATTGGCTTTTGTCCCGTCCAATTCCGAGAATATTCATTTTGTGGCTTTCCTGGAACCAAAAACAGCTGATAACAGCCAACTAGCACTGTGGCATCTTGTTAATGGGTTAGTTCCAGAAAATGTGTAAAAGTACTCCAAAGTGTGGACAAAACATAAGAAAGTAGATAAAACAAGCATGGAACATCAAAAATTATAGATACATTTGCAACGTATCAACATCCCCAAGCTTAACTCCTGCTCTTCCTCGAGTAGGTAAGTGATAAAAAGAACAGAATAATTTTTGAGGTGACATGCACCATCACAATCTTGATCAAACCATTTGCAAGCATTGAAAGATGGGATCAAAGAACTCTAAACATCAGCATGAAAGATGAAGTTCTAACAATAAGACAAAGTAACTATGCATGCAACGTGAAAGGATACAAACAAAGAACATGAATAAGAATGCATTAAAAGACGTTTGTTTGTTTCACATATAGAAAACATAGCATAGTGGCATTCAGCTTGTCCCTCATAGAGTAGCAAAATATAAATGCATAAGACACCTTCAAAGTTTATAAGGGTGACTAGATACAAATAGTTTAAGAACAAGCAATATCAAAGTTATGCATCAATCAACAAGTCTTGGGACAATGCACATAGAACTAAGAATGGCCACTATGCTCTCTCAATAGGTGCATAAAGATAGAAGGTGGAGACTCAACATAAAAGTAAAAGAAAGGCCTTCATAGAAGGAAGCAGGGATTCAAGTCTCATAAAGAGCTTCCAAAAATTATGGTACTTATTAGCTTTCAGCTCTCATTGCTCCTATCATAAGCATCTTGAAGTGATTAAGGTTAAAGTGAACAAACTATGGAGTATATGCTTGAAAAAGTATAAGTTGGAAATCTCATATCCCTTGAATACGAGGGTCACTCCTCATGCTACTCAAGTTTAGTTACCGGTAAGTTCTTGTCATAGTAAGTATATGTGTATCATAGAGAACCGCCAATGGGGTACCCCTTGCCCGATGATTCGGAAGAATCCCCATATCAAAATGAGAAGCCAAGCAGACAACGAGCATCTCAGCAATCTTCTTATTTACCATGGGAAAATAGTGCTTTTTTCTCTCTCTCCTCTTTTCTCATTTTTTTTATTTTTCTCTTTTTCTCAATCTCTATCTTTTTTTTTATCAGAAGAATTCTTCATAGATTTCTCATTATGGTTACGCTGCAGGTTTCCACCATGACTAGGCATGGATTATACCATCAGCCCAGGCGTTTCTCTAACACACATACATAACTCCATGGACTTACAAGCTCGCCATTCATTTCACACCGATGATATCCATAAACAAAAGAGCATGATATCAACTGGGTACAATGTACAAATGCAATGTTGAAAGTGTTCCCCATGACAGCATGGTTCTGCTAATCCCCAACATATAAGTGCAAGCATATATAACATAGACGACACAATGGTTCAAGTTTGTTAGGGGCAAGAAAAGTAAAGTGTGCCATCAAGTTCGTGAGAGCTTTAATCACTAATTTTTACATAACAAGTTTAATTCGGAAGGTAGATAAAAACATGAATATACTTGGAATAGCAAATGCTAATAGGTAGGTATGGTGGACTCTTTGGAATAACTTGGTTTTATTTTGAGTTGGATGCATGAGTGGAACTCATACTTGGTATGGAGGTTAGCAAAAGACTGGGAGCGACCAACTAAGAGAGAAATAATGGCCATAATCATGCAAAGCGACAAAACATCATTAATTAAAGCATAAAGTAAGTCAACCCAAATAAAGCATTAAAGGAGAATGCCACAATATTATGCTTTTATATACTAAAACAACGCATGATTCTTTCAAGGCATATTAAGCAATCTCAATTGTTTATAACATGTCATGCTATAGCAAAAATCACTAAGCATAAAGCCAAAACAATATCAAGCATGACATGATAAAGTCTAAGTCACAGTAAAAAACAAGCTCCTTTTATACCACTTAAGCATCAACTTTCCTACTCTTTTCCAATCCAAATCATCTTATTTGAAAGAACTCACAAAGATAATAATAAATAAAGATCAGTGAGCTTGTCTCACAAATCCAAAAATAAGAACTAAAAATTTCTAAGCTGAAAGCACAAGAAAACTAAGGGTAAACACAGTGCTAGCAAAAGAGAACACTCAAAAAAACAATAAGAATGAAAACTAGAGTGTTCTAAACAATGAAAGCAGAGTGTGTTTCTCTCCAAAAGAAGTGCTGGGATCCAACCAACTTATTGCAGCAAACCAAGGAAAAGAAAACTAAAACAAAAACAAAGATGCTCCAAGAACAACACAACAGTGCATGAAACAATTAAAACGAAGTGTCTAGAAAGACCTGAGATTTTATTGATGAAGAAGGGGATGCCTTGGGCATCCCCAAGCTTTGACGCTTGTACCTCTTGAATATTTCTTGGGGTGACACAGGGTGGCATCCTCAAGCTTGAGCTTTTGTCCAGTCTTCATCTCATTACATCATTCTTTCCCTACACCTAAAAATTTCCTTCATACAAAACTTCACACAATCTTCATTAGCAACATTAGTGCATTAAAAAGATAATAAACCTTTGGGTTTTAGTTTTAAAACGGAAAAACTTGCATTAAAAACACAATCTACTATAGCAATTCCCTCAAAAAGCTCAATTCACCAAAAAGAACCCAAAAAGAAATCGATAAAGAGGCAAATGCAAATAATGGCAGAAATCTGTCAAAACAGACCAGCAGGTGAAAAACCGATTTTTTCGAAGACCTTCTGTTGCTCAAATCGTATAGTGTTGAACTAACGAAAGTTAGATAACAACCTGGGGCAGAAGAACAAAAAATCACAGCTCAAACCGACGTATAGAGATTTTATACGAATTTTTACAGCGAAGCACAAAAATCTGTTTCGGGACAGCAACTTTCCCAAGCATTACTTCCCTCTCATTAGAGGTTACTCTTGGCACAAAGATCAAATAAAAAGGATAAGGAGCAGTTATTATAGAGGTAATAACTTCCAAGACTCGTCTAAAACTTTTGGGTTATCTCCTAATAAGTACTTTTCTTTAACGCCTTTAAGTTAGGCATGATAGTTTGAGAAGATGCTCACATTGGAAATATGAATTGAAGTAAAAGAGAACATCAAGAAGCAAATTCAAAACACATTTAAGTCTAACCCACTTCCAATTCATAGGAATATTGTAAAGAAACAAGTCATGAAAGCACAAAGCAACAAGCATAGGAAAGAAAAACATGTGCAACTTCAACACTTTCAACATAAAGAGGGGAAACTTAATATTGTGGAGACTCATAAAACCATGTTTCCCTCTCTCATAATAACTTTCAATAGCATCATGAATAAAATTAACAATATAACTATCACATGAGACATTCTTATCATGAGCCACATGCATAAAAGAATTAATACTCTCCACATAAACATAGTCATTCTTATTAATTGTAGTGGGAGCAAATTCAACAAAATAGCTATCATTATTATTCTCATCACCATAATCATCAAATATAAGAGCCATATTGTAATCATAATTAATTTCCTCCTCAATAGTAGGTGGACTGAAAATATCATATTCATCATATATTGGAGGTATAGTATCATCATAAGCAATAGAATAGTTATCTTCCAAAGTGTGTTCATTTGTGAACGTATCATCATTGGAAGGAACATGGATAGCACTAATAGTACAGAAAATCATTTTCAGAATTGGTACCGAAGAGATTTTCAATATCAAAAGTAGTGTGCTTTTCCCAATCATGATCACTACTATAGGTAATAGGCATAGGAACATCATCAAGTTCAGACTCATCAAAAACTACAATAGGAGCAACATGCTTAGGGGAAAATACTGTTTCCTCTCTCCTTTTACTCCTCATCTTCTTGTTTTTATTCTTCTCTTTAGGAGGGAGAGGCTTGAAAGGAAGCTTCTCCATATACCCTGGTTTATTGTTAGAGACAATAGAAGAAACTTTGGAGGATTCCTTCTTTTCATTAATAAGATCAAAGCACATATTAGTCCTATCATATTTTGGTAAAGTCTCATCTTTTATAATATTTTGTATGTAAGTATTTGTGTGGAAACTATCAACACAATAAAGATCACAACCATGCATGACGCTATTCATACCAAAAGCACTCATATCTACCAAAGATTTTTTTCTTGATAACTCTTCACACCCCAAAAATAATGTAAGTTCATCATGCTGATTAGGAGTCATCATGTCATCACAATACAAACTTGCAGTACTCATTGGATTAGAAGGGCTATTATTATGGCCTGAGCATTTAAAATTTAAATGACCCACTTCAAAGCAAAGTTCACAAATAAAAGGATAGAGGGCACAAACTTTTTTACCAAGATCATTTAGAACCCTATACCATGTTCTAGTTTTTTCATTCCTGTGGGTGATACAATATTCTTCTTCAATTTGATTATTCTCACAATGTCTATGAATTCCACAAAAATTAACATGCTTATAAGAAATAGTACTTTCAGAGGTTTGAGCATGTTTATTGCTCTCATTAATAACAATTTCATTTTCCATGCAAGTGTCTTTAAAAGGATCATGATACATGTCTCATTTTTCTTTAGGAGCATTAATATGAGAAGAAAAGGCTCTAAAACAATCAATAAGAATTTGAGGATCAAGACCATATTTAGCACTAAGCTCTTGAAAATCAGCAGTTTCAGCAAAAGACTTAATGCAATCATACTCATATTTATACCTGGTTCTTTACCTTTGTTGTTATCCCAATCTTCGGTATTGCTTTGAATTGTTTAAAGAAGATCCCACTTAGCTTTGATCTCCTTACTTGTGAAGGATCCCTCTAAACAAGTATCTAGATAGTCCTTGTAATGTCCTGAAAGCCTTGCATAGAAATTATTAATAACGATATTACTGGGGAGCTCATGAATGGGACATTTGAGCATTAGTGACTTCAATCTCCCCCATGCTTGGGCAATACTTTCTCCATCATGTGGATGAAAATTATAAATGTAATTCCTATATTTATGAATTTCATGAGGAGGATAAAATTTAGAGTAAAAGAGAGATTCAAGTTCCTTCCACTCCAAATGATGAGGATCATCTAGTAGCTCATACCACTCCCTTGCTTTGCCCTTAAGTGAAAAATGGAATAGCTTCCTCTTAACTTGGTTCATTGAAACACCTGCACACTTGAACAACTCGCATAATTCATGTATAAAGAGTAAATGATCACCAGGAGGGACAGTTCCATCTCCCAAATAACAGTTGTTAATAACACGTTCAACAATTTTTATAGGTATTTTAAAAGAGATGCTTTCAGTATGTGGATTTAAAATGTCACAAGTATCATTAGAATTACCACATATGGGAGATGAAGTATCATCAGAGCAAATTCTTTTCTTTAAAGCTAGGGAACTAAAAAGATCATTTTCATAAAAACTAACTTCCCCAAGCTTAGATTTTTCCATAGCATTAGCAATAATGATGTTCAAAGAATTCAAACTAATAATATTGCTATTAGCATGCAAATAAAGTTCCATAGGGTTTTTAATTTTCTCTTCAAACACTTCATGTCCTAACTCAAGATAAATACTATAAAGCTCTCTAATTTTGTTGTTGTTTTCCATTAAGCCTAACTAGTGAAAATAAAAACAAGAAACAAAAAGATATAATTGCAGAATCTAAAGGAAATAACTTCGAGCACTCACACACTAGCAACAGTGCTAGAATATAGCTTAGTAGCCAGAGGATGTGAGTACCTTTTACCTTACCTCCCTGGCAACGGCGCCAGAAAATAGCTTGATGTCTACGCACTTCTATTCTTGTAGACAGTTGTTGGGCCTCCAAGTGCAGAAGTTTGTAGAACAGCAGCAAGTTTCCCTTAAGTGGATCATCCAAGGTTTATCAAACTCAGGGAGGAAGTGGTCAAAGCTATCCCTCTCAACCAACCCTGCAATCAAGATACAAGAAGTCTCTTGTGTCCCCAACACACCCTATACACTTGTCAGGTGTATAGGTGCACTAGTTCGGCAAAGAGATAGTGAAATACAAGTGGTACGGATATAAGATAACGGTGCCAGAAAATAGCTTGATGGCGTGGAAGAGACTAAAGGCAAACTGAAATAAATATGGAAGCAAGAAAACATGTAACAGATCTAATTGCAAACGGTATTTCAATGCTTAGAAACAAGGCCTAGGGATCATAGTTTCACTAGTGAACACTCTCATATAAATATCATCTCTTTATGATACTACTCTGAACTACTCTCTGGTTGGATACTCTAATCCATTGTAGGGCTATAACAACACACCTCAAAGTTCGCTTTCCCCATCTAGATAACCCAACACTGTCACCTTGAGCACTAGATGGTTCTAACAAACACCGCAATTTCATAGAAACATCCAACTCCAAATATAACTCATAACTAGTATTTGTAATCTCTAGCCTAAGTGCCACACGGTGTGCACACTGTCAACTTCACACACATGTGGGTATAAGCATAGATTCATTAAAGCACTTGAGTGCCAGAATAGATCTATAGATTACAAAGCTCATGATCTCAATAGACCATGCATAGAGAGAGATGAACACATAGCTACCAGTAGAGCCCTTAGCCTCGAGGAAGAACTACTCCCTCATCATCATGGGAATCATTAACAGCAATGGAGATGGTGGTGGAGATCGATGGAGATGGCTCCAGGGGCACTTCCCCGTCCCAGCAGGGTGCCGGAACAGAGACTTTCTATCCCCTGAATCTCCCCTTCGGTGGTGGCGGTGCTGCGGAACTTTTCTTGGCTGGAGGCTCGATTCTTTAGGGTTTTCTCATCGGGAGGCTTCTTATAGGTAAAAAGGCAAAGTTGGTGGAGGCCCGAGGGGCCCACACCACCTGGTGGCGCGACCAGGGGTCACCTGCGCCACCATATGGTGTAGCCAGGCCCTGGCCCTCCTCCATCTTTGCTTTGGGCTCCGTGAGTCTTCCGATAAAATATTAACTTTGGCTTTTGTCCAGTCCAATTCCAAGAATATTCATTTATGGCTTCCTGGAACCAAAAACAGCAGAAAACAGGCAACTGGCACTGTGGCATCTTGTTAATAGGTTAGTTCCAGAAAATGTGTAAAAGTACTCCAAAGTGTGGATAAAACATAAGAAAGTAGATAAAAGAAGAATGGAACATCAAAAATTATATATACGTTTGCAACATATCAGGGACAGAGGGTCCCCCTGCCACAACCCCTACAACACTAGATCCAGGGACCAGGAACTCCATTGGGCACAGCGGTTTGACTTGAAGCATTTAGCGTTTAGATCCATTGAATCCATAACTCTGGGAAACCTTTGCCCGGAGGATGCGATCAAGAGCCTCCCAGCTGATAGAGTCAAAGGATTTGTGGAAGTCGAGTTTGAACATAGCCACTGGGACAGAATGCTTGTGGCAGGCTTGAACAATGTCGGCCGCCTAGACGAAGTTTTCAGCGATGGAGCAGCCAGAGATGAATCCAGTCTGATCTGGGTGGACAATGCAGGGGAAGAGATCATGAAGGTAGTTTGTTAAGTAGACGGAAGGGAGTTTCCGATTGCAGGACCAAGCCCGATCCGCAACCCTGATCCGCTTAAGACGCGGACAGAGTTGCCCCACCAGAGGAAAATGCGTATGAAAGGGTCCCACACTATTCCAGTTGTTGGAGATGATGGACGTAAAGTCGGAGTGAGAGAGCCACAAGTTTTCCATCCTAAAAATGGAGTTGTGTGGAGCAGTGGAGGAGGCTTCAAGATGAAGGGGAACATGGTCAGAGGTGGGCCTAACAGAAGAAGTTAGAGTGGAATCTGGGAGAGCCCTGCTCCAAGCGGGGTTGACTAGAACCCGATCCAACCGATCAAGGATGGGGGATTCTGCTGGTTGGACTAGGTGAATTGCCTATCAAGAAGAGGAATCTCTAAAGGCCAATCGAGTGGATGAAGTCATTGAAAAGAGAAGCTTCAGCGGGATTAAAGTTGTCTGAGGATTTATCTTTAGGAATCCTGATAAGATTAAAGTCTCCCATGAAAGCCATAGGGGAGGAAAGACCCAAAAAACTACTAGAGGGAGTAGATAAAGTGGGGTTTCAGGCAATGGGTATAGGGGCCATAGACATTGATCATCGAGAAGAGCATATTGTCGGGGCGAAAGGTGAAAGTGGTGGTGATAGAAAATTCATCAATGGAGTGGTGAAGAAGGTCAAGGATAGAGGAATCCCAGGCCGTTAGGATCCCTCCGGATGCACCGCTAGAAGGCTTGAACACGAAGGTGTGGAGAGAAGGAGGAAGGAAGGACGAGGCGAAGAAAGAAGAAATCTCTGACAACTTAGTTTCTTGCAGACAGAGAATGGAAGGGAGGAAGGAGTCGAAAGCAGCTCGGACATCATCGCCCTTTTGTCTACGGCCGAGCCCTCTAACATTCCAATAGGTTAGAAGAAGCTTAGTTAACATCAGAACCAGAGCACAACATAAAGTGACACAAATACAAGGAAGGACGAAGAACAGCATCACAACGCAAAGTACTTAAGGATATAGGAACATAAGAAAGGATTACAATGCCAAACCTAGTGGCACGAATTCAGTAGTAGGATTAAAAACAGAAACAATAGCCCAAAAGGAGGCTTTCATGAAGCTCGGGAGGCGAGTCGTAGAGGCGTAGCAGATGGGGGCCCTTACAGAGGTAGGCCGCATGCAGGAGGACAACGAAAGCAGCACAGGGGGCCGAGGTGGGCTTTGTTGGCCCGATCATGGAGACCCGATGTTCTCCCCAGAGTTACGCGATGCATAAGCAATAGAGCCAACAGGGATGTCACAAGCCGCAGCCAGCCCAGCGACGTCATGCTTGTGTAGCGGCCCTTCGTCTTCCAGCGCAACCGCGACAAGGTCACTGGTCGAGATCTCCCCAAGACGGGAGGGCTCCGGCCGATCAGTGCCCTCCATCCTGACCTTCTTGCGGAGACAGGCTCTGTCTATGACAGAGACAAACTTACCAGAGTCACACATCACAAGTCGAGAGCTACGGCGCGGCTCGATCTGCTCCTTGGGGGCTATAGGCCAGACCGTGGCATGGACATGGAGCTATCCAAAGCCGCGGCAAGGAGGCGAGGAGGTGAACCAGCCTGAGATGCCTCAACAGCAGCGACAGTATCCTCTCCAGAGGAGCGGAGAGGAGACTCCGCAACAGGGCGATCTAGGAACGAAGAGCTGACGCTGTGGACCATGTCTAAGGCGAAGGGAACAGGAACATCAAAAGAAGGGCTAGGTGAGGATCCTCTGGCCAAAATATTGGTAGCAAGAGTGCAATGTTTTTGAGGTCCAACTTTGGTGATGGAGGAGACCTGACCCACAGAAGCAGAGGTAAAGTTCACCACCAGGATCCCATGGCAACCTGTGGCAGCAACATGGTGGCACAAGGGAACACGGAAGGTTGCACGCTTACCAAGGGAGCCAAGAACGAAGATGTCAAAGAAACCAAACGCAGCCAGATTTTAACAGCTTTGGGCTTGGAGCGGAGGGGCTCCCCAACCACCATAGCAGTAGGTGCATTGGCTAGAGCACGAGAAACTAGGGAGGCAGCAGGAGAAGCGTTGGAGGGTTCTCCTTGCGGGATACCAGGAGGCAGGGCACCAAGGGCAGCGAGGACATCAGCATAGTGAGCGCCCCCTTTAATTTCAACAACATTCAAATCCTCATTGTCCGAGAAAGCTTTAGGAATTGGAGAGGAATCAGAGTCAGAGGGGGGTCGGATCTTCCCACGAGATCCTCAAAATCAAGAATGGATATGCGGCCAACAGCCCCAAGGCTATAGTGGTTTTTGACATGTGGGTTATAGGGGATATCAGCTAGGCTTTCGGCTTTTACAGTGATCAACACCGCAGAGTAACCAGTCTCGTAAGGCAAATAGATCGATGGAGTGGGGATTTGCATAAGGGCCAGAGGAATGAATGATATGATCATGACACTAGTGCTCCATGGGCTAATCCTCCACGGCTAGAGCAGCTAGAGCCTCATGCTCAAATAAGAAACGGTTGTCGATTTCATCTTACCGCTCGAAGTGAACAGAGACCTCACGACCAAGAAAGGGGTCATGATTTACGACATTTTCATGGTCAAAAGGGGAGGAGAAGACAGCAAGCCTGGAGCTACGGGAGGAGGAGTACAGGGAGACCCGATCTAGGGCACATCCCAAGTCAGCAGCTTGGAGAATGAGGGAGTTGGAGTTACCCTCAGGAGGATCAACAAAGGCATAGGAGAGGTTGTCAAAATGGTGCATGGCCATGTGGGGCATGAAGACATCAAGGTAGTCAGGGCGCCTAGGCTCTTCAAGGTCGTTAGCATCAGGCAGCTCCTGTTGTGCCATAGGCTCGTCGAGGGGGATGAAACCATCCCTAGCCTCGGCAGCAGGAGCGGTCGCACCAGTGTCCACATCGTCGCTGGGTTCATCGAACACCAGCTCCTTCGATTCATCCTCATCATCCGAGGCCAGCCCATCCTTGAAGCCAGGAGGAACCATAGGGCAGGACGAGTGGGAGTGGTCACGACTGAAGTAGATGACGCACATTAGAGGGGCCCCAAAATTCCTTTTGCCTTCCTGAGCGGCCGGTCCACCAGCAGCTGGTAGACCCGCATTGGGAGCATCCATCAGGGTGCTAACTTGAAAGAGAGAGATGGGGTGAGCGGGAGTAGAGTAATAGAGAATGTTGGAGGCTGGCGGAGGGAGCTTACATTCTTTCTCACGGTGGCTAGAATGATGGCACCAGCGACAGAAGAATGGGTCTCGATAGGTGGTGATGAAGTGGTCATAGGCTAGGCAACAGTGGCAGCGGGGGAATGAAGGGTTGAGAGGAGGTGGAGTGCGAGGGGAGCAAGGAGGAAGGGGTTTATAAGGGGAGGCCGCCACCTGTGAATAGGAAGGGGGAGGGAGCCATTGGTGCTGGAATAGCCACCAAGGCTGCCGGACAGGGGAAGTTGACCCGTGAGAGAGTTGGAAGACAGAAGGGGAAGGTGGTCAGAGGTAGGCGGAGAAGTTGGGCGGGGCGAAGGCCGCGCAGGGGAAAGGGGATAGGCGGGTCACGGGAGTGGTGGACTAGCCATGGCATCAGCCCCGAGGGGGAGGGGAGAATGTCGTTTGCTAGCAGGGAGAGACAAACATGCTGACGCAGGGGAAAGGGGTGGATACGGACAGAAATACATAATGCATGGTAAGCAGCACGGGGGTTCTCACCCGTGGACCATAAGGGTGATGCGGCGAGGTAGGCCTCGTCTCCTAGAGCCAGACTAGGCTAACTAGAGGCCACGAAATGGGCTGAGTGGCAGAGAAGCCTAGAGAAAGCGACAGGAGGCGTGTCGTGCAACGAAGGAGCTAGAGGAGCGGGAAGGGAGAACAGAGCACAAAGCTGGTCATGGATTCCGACCAACGACACAAGTAAGCAGGCTAACCAGGGAGACGAACTAACAAACAATAAATGGAATCGCTAATCTAACTCATGTTTAGCCATTCGAACTTGGATCCTAGCCAAAACTCAAGAAAATTGGAAACGGAGGGGCAAGAGGCAGGGTTGCCGAGGTCATGGGCTATGGTCACCAGCACAGGCGAGGGCGCAAAGAGCTTGGACCCCAGAGCAACCATAGAACATACCACGGTGTTGAAATTCTCCAGGGTGAACTAGAGCAAGGCGTCGCTGGGGCGTTCGAAAGGAGGGGGCAGGTCTGTCGGGTCTAGCTTCAACATCTAGGGACTGCAGCAAGGAAACCTTGTTCTTTCCCTGGAGACGAGCAGGTTCCCGCCGGGGAGGCCCTCAGGGGAAGGCCCGGGGACTAGGTGAGCTGCCGGTGGACTTAGGTAGCTATTCCTAGGCTTAGAGGAGCTGTCGGTGGAGTGAAGTATTTACCCGCGCCAGTGCCAAGATCACGCACGAGGACCTGCGCCGATAGGCGAGAGCCGACCGTCCTCGAGCAGGCAGCGTCACGGGCTACGGGTCGCAACCTAGACCCAGGTACGAATAGCTTCCTCCACTCCCCCTCACATATTACTTATCCTCCATCTGGGTCCAGGTTTTCGTTGTTGGAAGAGGTTCCAGTGGAAAAGTTGGACATTGTTGCTAGGGATAGTAGGGTCATGTTCCGTGGGGAGCGCGGACCCCGGTTGGAGCAGATTGTTGCGCTTAAGGCGAAGGAGATTTACGATGGGGCACTGACATCTTCTTGGGCTCAGGCGGAGCAAGAGAGGTCGACTATGCCCCAGTCCTCCACAAGCGTTGGGCCGCAAGGCCCGGTGCCGAGTGGAGGTTCTCCTACCCGCCAGTTGGTCGAGAAATCGTCCCTCGCGACCCCCCAGGCGGGGGGAGTGGGGGAGGCCTCCCAAACCCTCGATGATTAGTAGGGCCTGGTCGGTTCATCGTAAGGGGACAACCTCATCGGATGTTTCCCAATGAATTGCCCAATCTTCGCATTCATTTGGAACATTAGGGGCTTTGGGCACGACGGTCGGAGGCATCAACTGAGAGATTATATGAGACAAGAATATGTTGATTTTGTGGGACTGTAGGAGATGATTTGACAAGACTTCTTGATCCCTCAGTTGCAGGGATTGATCCTCCATAGGTTTATTTGGCATTGGTTGCTGGCGGACGGCCACTCGTGTGGGATCCTCCTAGGTGTCAAGTAGGATACCTTCGAGGCTGAAGAAATGGACCATGGGGAATTCTTTGTGAGCATGTCGCTCACCCATAGACAATCTAACCTCAATTGGGAGGTTACCATTGTATATGGCCCCGCGGATTATAGGAGGTCCCCTGCGTTCCTCGCGGACCTATCGGCCAAGGTGGAGCGATGCACCATCCCGGTCGTGGTGGCAGGGGCTTCAACATAATATGTTCTCTCGATGATAAGAGCTCGATGAATGTGGACCGTAGGATGCGCATGTTTAATGACTGCATTGCCAATCTTGCGCTTAGACAGATCTCTCGCGTGGGGGGTCGGTACACCTGGTCTAATAACTGGGTGGACCCTATCCAGAGTGTGTTGGATAGAGTCCTTGTATCGGTGGAGTGGGAGTTGGCCTTCCCCTTGTGCTTCTTGCATGCACTCACGAGGATTAGGTCGGACCACTGCCCTCTCTTGCCCTCCACCGGAGGAGGAGCCCCACCGAGGTTGAACCGATTCCACTTTGAGAACTTCTTTTTTCTGAAGCTTTAACAGTAGGAAAGGATCCTACTATTTTATATATTAATGTAGGGTTCCCCAAGGTGGGGAGACCCTTGGTAATTTACATAAAGGCCTGAGGCAGAGAGATTACAGGGGAAGCTATAGAGAATTACAAATAGAAGTGATATCCTGATGGAGGTCAGATCTAGTCATGCGAACTAGTAGACTAAAATCATGTTGAAATCTTGTTTTCCAGGAAGTTATAGAAGGTAGAATATTATTGAAACATAGGTCATTTATCTCCTTCTAGAGAGCCTAAGTTGCCACTATAAGACCTCCATGAAAAGTTTCTTTGTCCAATCTCTTTTACCTTGCTCAATGAGTTGCAAATGATCCCCTGACTGTTCCATTGCATACCAAAAAGGTGCCATCATTGGTTGCTGAAAGATCAATTAAAGAAGAGATGCTCGACTATTTCTTCATAGTAACTATTGCATGTCAGACAATCAAAATTAGAGATATTGTTGTATTACCTTATTTTGAGCATATTTTTTGTATTCAGCCTGTCAGAGAGCAGCAACCAACAAAATAATTTGAGCTTTGGTGTGCATTTACTCTTCCATAGCCATTTAAAAGAGATGTGTGGTTGAATTTCTCTAAAACAAAATTTATAAAACTTGTTGGATGAATACTTCTGCCCCCAAATGTAACTCCACATATCACTGCTTGAATCATTCATTTCCATATTTCTGACTCTTGCTTGTAACTCCTTCAGCTCATCCATAGCTTGTGGAAACATAGGTAATGCAAAGTTTGTGGCAAGATAGCAGCAACCAACAAAATAATTTGAGCTTTGGTGTGCATTTACTCTTCCATAGCCATTTAAAAGAGATGTGTGGTTGAATTTCTCTAAAACAAAATTTATAAAACTTGCTGGATGAATACTTCTGCCCCAAAATGTAACTCCACATATCACTGCTTGAATCATTCATTTCCATATTTCTGACTCTTGCTTGTAACTCCTTCAACTCATCCATAGCTTGTGGAGACATAGGTAATGCAAAGTTTGTGGCAAGATCAGGTGCAGTCAGATATTCTCTTACGGATGAATCCTCCTGAATGGTAAATGAAAAAGCTCTTGGAAACATTACAGCTGCAATGCCATTAATCCAGTTATCCTTCCACATTAATACTATATTCCCAGTTTTAACTGAACAAGTAGTTATTCCTCTATAAATTGGGAAGAGTTTAATAATTTCCTTCCACCAGAATGAACCACAAGGATCAGAAGCATGGGGTATTTTCCCATTATAATAGGTGCCCCAGACTAAGTGAACCCAAGGGGTATCCAATTTGTTATAGAATTTATGTAAGTACTTCAGTAAGAGAGCTTCATTCTGATTTTTTAGATTTAACACACCCATACCTCCTTTATCCTTGGGCCTACATACCTTATCCCAAGCAATTAATGCATTGCAGTGTTCTCCATTTTCATACTTGTTGTTCCATAAGCAGTGTCTTCTAATCTTGTCCACATACTCTATTATTTTTGGCAAAATCTTAAGAGTGCACATTGGGAACATAAGAATGGAAGTTAAGAGAGAGTTAATCAGTGTTGTTCTTCCACTGTAAGACATCATCTTATAATTGGCTAAAAGGTTTCTCTCAACTCTGTCTACAAGGGGCATTAGATCGGTCATTGTTGGCTTGGTAGTTCCCAAAGGCAAACCCAAATATGTGAAAGGCATTTTCCCAATAACACATCCAAGGAGGACAGCTAGATCAGTAGTTAATTGATCATTTATATTTATGGGGATCATAATAGATTTACTGTAATTGATGTATAAACCAGTAGAAGCAGCATAAGCATCCATGGTATTCTTCATTGTGGTGACTTGTACTATGTTGGCAGGCATAATTATAATGGTATCATCTGCATATTGCACAATACGAAAATCCATATTAAGGTTACAAGGAAATGGTGCTTCAACCATATGCAAGGACTGTGCTCTGTTAATTGCAGATTGTAAGAGATCAGCTGCCAAGACAAAGATTAATGGTGAAATAGGGTCCCCTTGTCTGACACCTCTTTTGTAACGGAATTGTCTACTAGGGACCCCATTGAGCAGGACTGAGGATTTCCCAAAGCCAAAAATAATTTCAATCCATTTTAGCCACTTGTCATCAAATCCCATTTGCTTCATTATTTTAATCATAACTTTGTGGTCAATTGTGTCAAAGGCCTTTGCAAAATCCAATTTGAGTAGAATAATTTCCTTCTTAGAGTGCTTACTTTGATGAATGAATTCAAATTCCCATGCAAGACAATCCATATTGATTTTTATGAACAATTTTTAGAACATCCTTCTGTATTATATTTTCCAATACCTTGGTAATGATTTTAAGACAGCAATTCAGAAGAGTAATAGGTATAAAATCATTGATAGTTTCAGGTGTTCCCTTTTTTGGAACCAGAGTTATGTATCCTATATTTAAACTTTCCAGATCCAGGTTACCATCATGAAAGTTTTGACATAACATATAGATATCTGCTTTAATAATATGCCATCAAGTTTTGAGGAAATGCCCATTGAATCCATCAGGTCATGGATCTTTATTAGGAGGCATTTGTTTGACAACCAGATCAATTTCATTAGATGTGAATGGGGCCAACAGCTCATCAAGTCTAGGTACAGGTTGTATGAGATCCTCCAGGTACATTGTCATTTGTGGGTTATGGGTGGCACCTAATCTCTGTTTAAGAGCTTGGTAAATGATTTTCTCCTTTTCACCATGAGAAGTGACCACATAACCATCAGTCAAATTCAGATGGGAAATTTTATTCCTTCTATATCCCTCAGTATCCATATCATTGAAAAACTTTGAGTTTTCATCTCCAAAATTTATCCATCTAATAGTACATCTAATTTTCTAGTACTGTCTCTGGTAGTCCAGCAGGTTGAGCAGATGTTGCTTTACAATTTTCCTAAAATTGCTCTCTGGAATTGTTAGATGTCTTCTGTCCTCAATTTTATATAGTTCCAAAAGAGCTTTATTCGAGTTGTCAATACATATAGAGAGCTTAGAAATTGATTTGCTCCAATGTTTCAGGTCATATCTAAGCCTTTTAAACTTGGCATTCAAAATGGCATCATTGTTGCCTCTGAAAATGGGCGTATTCCAACTGGTGGCTACAGTATCAAAAAAACCAGGGTGTGCATACCAGAAAGATTCAAATCTAAATATTTTACTTCCTATGATTGTTGTCTGAATAGAGACAATGCAAGGTGTGTGATCATAAGTAGGCATACCCTGAGTAGTGACAATAGTAGATGGGTAAGATTCAGTCTAGTGCAACGAAGAGAACACCCAGTCCAACTATTCCAATAAAGGATCATCCTACATATTGCTCCGTGTATATTTTTTACCTTTTATTGGAATTTTAGTGAGATTTGGGATTCTGATAAATTCATTGAATGTGAACATGTCTTGAATATTCCCTGCTGGCTTGTTTCTATTTTCTAGGGATCTTATAAAGTTAAAATCACCTAACATTAGCCAGGCCTCATCATCGGGGTTTTGAAGGTTTAGTAACTAGTCAACATATGTATCTCTATTTAAACCATTGCAAGGACCATAAACTTTAATCAATGTCCAAGACATGGAGGATTGGGTGGAGGTGAAATGAAAAGAGATGGAAGGTTCACAATGCATAACCATCCTAGAGAAAATAGAACTATTCCAAATAATAGTAAGGCCACAAGTAGCACCATTAGAAGGAATATAGACAAACTCATCAAATCTTTTTGGACAACAAGACTTAATAAAAGCCAAATCAAAATATTGTTTCTTAGTCTCTTGTAAGAAAACTACAACACAACCACTAGAATTTATAGCATTCAACAATGTCAATTGTTTATCTCTAGCATTAAGACCTCTGATGTTCTAGCACAAAACAAGCCACTGCTTGAATTTATTCATTACAAGCAAGAAATAATTATTCCTTCTTTTCTTGGAGACTAGCCAGAAGCTTATTAGGAGTGAGCTCCTGTTCTGGGACACCACAAAGCTTAACACCAATGTTCTGTAGCATGGCAACTAGAGTAGGAGGGGGTACAAAATCATCAGCATCTTTAGCTTCAGACAGCTGATGCACCTTCCCATCAGACATCTGCAGATCATTTGCTTCTATCATAGTAGGAATTATTCTTGGCTAGACTTTAGATTTTCCCTTCTTTCCATCTACTGGCATGTGAACCTTAAAACCATCATATCTAGTGTTTCTTGGGCTTCTGCAAACCTAGGAAGTTAATAATGGCATATTCATATTAGTAACATTAGTTACTCTGTCAAGAAAACTAGAGTGAATGCAATTATCAGAAATTGGCACCTCCTGAAGCCCAGGCTTCTCAGGCTCCTCTTGGTTAGTCACAAGTACATTGTCTCTGGAGGGGGACAGTTATCTGTAATCTTTCTAAGAACATTCCTAGAAAAGGGTGTAGACAGAAATCTCTTCCCAGAACCACATTCACATTGTTAAAAAAAGGCATAGAGTATAGAAGACCTTTGTCAATTCAGATATCTTCCCCTAAGCTCAGCATTAGTAGACTCTTAATAATGGATAATTTTACCATAGTTTCATTCTCAAAAGGTTTTAAACCACATACCAGAGCTTTGGAAAAGTGAATGCTATCAACCTGACTAGGAGAGAAAATCTACAACATAGACTTTGAAGACTAAAAGGGAGACATGGCTAAGGAATCAGCTGTATTGAGTGAGTCAGTAGTAATCTGGACAGCATTCACGGTCACAAAGATAGATGAGGAAATATCCTCAGACATAGGGCCGTCAACATTGTCATGCCAAGATTGCATTGGGCTGTTAGTGACATTAGTAGTTGGTGGGGAAATACCAGCCTCAACTATGACACCTTGTTCCTGAAGAATTTCCTAGAAATTATAGAGGAGGATCAGCAGCTTCCTCAGCCATGACCTGATCTAATTGGGTGTTCTTTAGGGCAACATGTTGATGTCCCTAGTTGTTATTGTTGCCCTGTCCTCCTAGGATCCCATTCTGTTGGAGCCAAGCAGCTACCTGTTGTTGATAAATTTGTTGTGCAGTTTGTTCTAGACCATAGAAAGGATGAGGGTTGCCATCTTCAGGCTCAGGGTCCTCATGTGGTGGTGGAAGATCGTGTATGTGGGCATTCCATTCACTACTTCTAAGGATATAAACTGGAACTGTCCAAGAGTTCCTGGCCCCACTCAACTGAGAACTTCTAGATCCAGCAGCCAGGGTTTGTGGAACTGGTGCGGCTAAAGTGGGATGTTGCGGTGTCCTCGGTCCCGAGTGTGCATAGTGCGATCGATATCTGGCATTTCGACGCCATGATGGCACGTAGTTCATGCGAGGGTGGGGGTGATGGCCCAAAATATATCGAGCTCGTTGGGGAACCCCAAGAGGAAGGTATGATGAGCACAACAACAAGTTTTCCCTCAGTTATGAAACTAAGGTTATCGAACCAGTAGGAGCAAGGAAACACCTCCAAGGTGTTGTTTCCAACTTGGAATCCTGCACAACACAACCACAGAACTTAGCCCCCTACAGTGAGGTTGTCAATCTCACCGGTTTTGCTGAAAACAAAGGATTAAACGTATTGTGTGGAAGATAGTAATAGCTTGTAGTAAGTAAACAGAAAACAGTATACAATTGTAGATTGATGGTAAAAGAAAGGACCGAGGTCCATAGTTCACTAGTGGTGATTCTCCTTAAGATAGATGACATGTTGGGTGAACAAATTACAGCGGGTCAATTGACAAACATCGAGAAAGCATAAATGCATATACTAATCATCTTGACTCCTATGAGATTTGATTGGGCATTACAACATTATAAATACACCATAATCCAATTGCATCTATGACTAATAATCCACCTTCAGGTTATCATTCGAATCCCCTCTAGTATTAAGTTGCAAGCAACAGATAATTGCATTAAGCATTGCGTGTAAAGTAAACAATAAGATTGTTCTATGGATAAAGGATTGCAGTTTTCTCCCTAGTAGCAACAGCACATCTAGTACCTTAGATATTTCTGTCACTTCCCCAAATTACTAGAGGCATGAACCCACTATCAAGCATAAATACTCCCTCTTGGAGTTGCTAGCATCTACTCGGCCAAGATAGCTAATAACAATGGAGAGCATGCAAGATCACAAATAACAAAGACATGATAGAATAAATAATCAATCTGAAATAGCATCTCAATTCCATAGGATCCCCGCAAACACAACATGTAGGATTACAAAGAGACGATCTTGATCATGAACGGAGCTCACAAGATCTAAACATGATAGCACAAAGGAGGATAACCAACCATCTAGCTACTACATGGACCTGTAGTCCAAGGATGAACTACGCACGCATCACACCGGAGGCTTGCATGGTGATGAAGAAGGCCTCCAGGGTGAATTCTCCCCTCCGGCAGGGTGCCGGGAAGAGCTTCAGATCCCTCCCGATCTAGGGATGGAGATGACGGCGTCTATAGACTCTTTCGTGGAATTTTGATCGAGTACTTAGGGTTTCTGTATCGGAGGCATCTTATAGGTGAAAGGGGAGGCCGAGTGGGTGCCCTAGGCGGCCACACCACCCCCTGGCGGGGTCCGGGCCTGGTTGTGCGGCCAGGTGGTGTGGACGGCCTCTGGCCCCTCTTTGTCTCGTCTTCTGGCTCCGTGTCCCCCTCGGTGAAATATTGACTTTGGATTTTGTCCCGTCCAATTCCAAGAATATTCATTTTCTGACTTTCCTGGAACCAAAAACAGCAAAAAACATGCAGCTGGCACTGCGGCAGCTTGTTAATAGGTTAGTCCAACAAAGTGTATAAAAATACTCCAAAGTGTGGTCAAAACATAAGAAAGTAGATATAAAACAAGCATGGAACATCAAAAATTATAGATACGTTAGCAACGTATCAACATCCCCAAGCTTAACTCCTGCTCGTCCTCGAGTAGGTAAGTGACAAAAAGAAAGAATAATTTTTGAGGGGACATGCACCATCATAAACTTGATCAGAGTATTTGTAAAACATTGGTAGCTGGGATCATAGTACTCCAACATAGCATGAAAAATATAGTTCTAACAATAAGACATAGCAACTATGTTGTAACATGAAAAGGCACAAACAAAAGATTCATGAATAAAAATGCTTTGTAAGATGTTTGTTTGTTTCACATAAATAAAGCATAATAAGAATGGTATTCAGCTTGTCCCTCGTAGTGTAGCAAAACATAAATGCATAGGGCACCTTCAAAGTTCATAAGGGTGACTAGATACAAATAGTTTAAGAACAAGCAATATCAAAGTTATGCATCAATCAATAAGTCTTCGGACAATGCACATTAAACTAAGAATGGCCACTATGCTCTCTCAATAGGTGCATAGTGTTGGAGATGGAGACTCAACATAAAAGTAAAAGAAAGGCCTTCATAGAAGGAAGGAGGGATTCAAGTCTCATAAAGAGCTTCCAAAAATTATGGTACTTATTAGCTTTCAGCTCTCATCGCCCCTATCATAAGCATCTTTAGGTGATTAAGGTTAAAGTGACTCAACTAATAGGATATGCTTGACAAGTTATAAGTTGAAATCTCATGCCCCTTACTTATGAGTACCAAACCTCATGCTACTCAACTTTAGTCACAAGTAAGCTCTTGTCATTGTAAGTACATATGTATCATAGAGAACCGCCAACGGGGTACCCCTTGCACATGATACAGGAGCTATCCCATAATCAAAATGACAAGGCAAGCAGACAATGAGCATCTCAGTGATCTTTTTATTTGATATTTTCATAGGTTTTTATTGAGGATGCTTCATAGAGTGCTCATTATGGTTATGCTGCAAGTTTCCACCATGATTAGGCATGGCTTAGGCTAGCGACCCAGGTGTTTCTCTAACACACATACAAACTCCATGATCTTACAAGTTCCCTTTTTATTTCACAACACCGGGATCCATAAGCAAAAGAATCATGATATCAACGGAATAATAAGTGCAATGTTGAAAGCGTTCCCCATGATACATGGTTCTTCTAACTTCAACTTATAAAGCGCAAGCATATACGCAACAAAGATTGACACAATGGTTCAAGTTTATTAAGTGCAAGAAAATAAAATGTGCCATCAAGTTCGTGAGAGCTTTAATCACTAATTTTCACATAACAAGTTTAATTCGGAAGGTAGATAAAAGCATGAATATACTTGGAATAGAAAATGCTAATATGTAGGTATGGTGGACTCTTTGGGAGAACTTGGTTTTATTTGGCGTTGGATGCATGAGTGGTACTTGGTTATGGAGGCTAGCAAAAGACTGTGAGCGACCAACTAAGAGAGAAATAATGGCCATAATCATGCAAAGCGACAAAACATCATTAATTAAAGAATAATGTGATATTACAAGTCAAAAACTAAAGGATCATAAAGGATATGGTGACTTGGGATAGTCATACCATGGTGTGAGCATGCGCTAAGTTAACCCAAATAAAGCATCAAAGGAGAATACCACAATACTATGCTTTAATATGCTAAAACAATGTATGATTCTTTCAAGGCACATTAAGAAATCTCAATTGTTTATAACATGTCATGCTACAGAAAAAATCACTAAGCATAAAGCCAAAACAATATCAAGCATGACATGACAAAGCATAGGCCACGGTCAAAAACAAGCTCCTTTTACCACTTAAGCGTGTTTCCTACTCTTTTCCAATCCAAACCAAACTTATTTGAAAACTAATATATGAATGAGGGGGTCTAACCAATTTATTCAAGCAAACTAAGAAAACCAAGCAAACGAAAACCAAAAACGAAAAACGAAGACGCTCCAAGAACAACACAACTGTGCATGAAACAATAAAAATGAAGTGTTTGGAAGAAACCTGAGATTTTTATTGATGAAGAAGGGGATGCCTTGGGCATTCCCAAGCTTTGACGCTTGTACGTCTTGGATATTTCTTGGGGTGATACGGGTGGCATCCCCAAGCTTGAGCTTTAGTCCATTCTTCATCTCATTACATCATTCTTTCCTTGCACCTGAGATTTTTCCTTCATACAAAACTTCACACAGTCTTTATTAGCAACATTAGTGTACTCAAGGTAATAAGTCTTTGAGTTCAGTTTCAACACCAATAAAACTTCCATTAAAACACAAGATACTGTATCACTTCCCTCAAAAATCTCAATTCCCCAAAAAGAACCTAAAAAGGAATCAACAAGAAGCAAATGCAGATAATGGCAGAAATCTGTCAAAACAGACCAGCAGGTAAACACCAATTTTTTCGAAGAGCTTATGTTGCTCAAATTGAAAAGTGTTTAACTAACGAAAGTTGGATAACAACCTGGGTCAGATGCACAAACAACCACAGCTCAAAACGACGTACAGAGATTTTACACGAATTTTTACAGCGAAGCACAAAAATCTGTTTTGGGACAACAACTTTCCCAAGCATTACTTCTCTCTCATTAGAGATTACTCTTGGCACAAAAAGCAAATAAAAAGGATAAGGAGCGATTATTACAGAGGTAATAACTTCCAAGATTCATCTAAAACTTTTGGGTTATCTTCCAATAAGTACTTTTCTTTAACGCCTTGAAATTAGGCATAAGAAGCAAGAAAAGAATCAAGTGTTCTCAAATGAAGAAGCATTAAGAGCAAATTTTGTTTTCATAGGAGAGGCAAAAGGGACCTTCTCTCTCTTCTTGGGGAAGTGTTCTATACCTTTCTTGAGTGGGAGTTGATATTTAATGGTGCCTTCTTTCATATCAATAATGGCACCAACAGTTCTAAGAAAAGGTCTTCACAAAGTAATAGGACAAGAAGCATTGCATTGAACATCCAAAACATAGAAATCAACACGGACATAGGCATTGTTAACCATAATAAGAACATCATTAATACTCCCCATGAGTTTCTTTTTAGCATTATCATCAAGTGGGACATTTAAATAACATTCTTCCAATGGTGGCAAATCTAGCATATCATAAATCCTTCTAGGCATAATAGAAACACTACTATAAATATCACATAAAGCTTTGAAATCAAAATCATTTACTTTCACATTAATGATAGATTCCCAACCATCTTCGAATTTCATAGGAATAGAAGCTTTATGTTTCATCTTTTCTTCTTTAATTTTTATGAGAGCATCAGTAATGTGTTTTGTAAAGGCCATATTCATAGGAATAGCATTAGGACTTTTAGCAAGCTTTTGTAGGAACATAATAACTTCAGAGGTGTTGCAACCATCAAGATCAAAATCATAATTATCTTCTAAATTGGTAGAGCTATTGTTTCCCATATTTCGAAGAATTGCAGCATTTTTATTAGGAAATGTTCCATTGGGTTTACTAGCTTCATCATTAGTGGTAGTGATAGTAGAAACACTAATATTTCTAGCAATTTCATCTTCTCTTTCCCACTTAGCATGCAATTCAGCTAATAGTCTAACACTTTCATCGATTCTAACTTGTATGGCATTAGTAGCAGCAAAGGGATTTTCAATAGTTTTAGGTTTAGCAGCCATTTTATTAATCAAAGAGGATTATGCTTCAGACAAAGATGATATATTTCTTTCAGCATTAGAAAGTTTTCATTGCAAACTAGGAATTTCTCTATTTAAACTCTCAAGTTGATGACTAATATTTTTTAAAATAATAGATTGTTCCTCCATAGTTTTAGTAAATAATTTATTTTGTTCATATTGCATTTGCATGAAGTTTTTAGTGGCTCTTTCAACTTCTAAAATTCTTCCTTCACTAGGTATTCCAGGTTTGCCATGATAACCATAAGTATTATTAGGAAGGTAAGGCCTATAATTGTTATTACCATAAGCATGGTTACCAAAATTATTATTTCTTATAAAGTTCAAATCAACTTGCTCTTCT
The DNA here is from genome assembly GCA_910589775.1 of Avena eriantha. Taxonomy (NCBI): domain Eukaryota; kingdom Viridiplantae; phylum Streptophyta; class Magnoliopsida; order Poales; family Poaceae; genus Avena; species Avena eriantha. The sequence continues at coordinate 84,608,020 of OU342746.1, read as the reverse complement.
TGAGCAACCAAAGAGGCTAAGGGAACATGGTTTGGATCAATATGAGCTTTCCCATTAACAAGCATAGACATAATAACATCAATTTTATCACTCAAGGAGGAGGTCAACAGAATTTACCTTCTTACCTTGTGGAGCTCTCTCAGTATGCCATCCAGAATAGTTAACCATCATATTGTCTAGAAGCTTTGTTGCAACACCCAAAGTAATGGTCATAAAGGTACCTCCAGCAGCAGAATCCAGTAGATTTCTTGAAGAATGATGCAGTCCTGCATCAAAGGTTTGGATAATCATCCAAGCAGTCAGTCCATGAGTGGGACAATTCTTTACCAAAGATTTCATTCTTTCCCAAGCTTGAGCAACATGTTCATTATCAGATTGTTTAAATTTCATTATTTCACTTCTCATAGATATAATCTTAGCAGGAGGATAGTATTTTCCAATGAAAGCATCTTTGCATTTAGTCCAAGAATCAATACTTTTTCTAGTTAGGGATTGCAACCATTCTTTAGCTTTTCTCTCAAAGAGAAAGGAAACAATTTAAGCTTAATAATATCCCCATCTATATCCCTATGCTTTTGCATCTCACAAAGTTCAACAAAGTTATTTAGGTGAGCAGCAGCATCTTTAGTACCAATTCTAGAAAATTATTCTCTCATAACAAGATTGAGTAAAGCAGGTTTAATTTCAAACAAAGTGGCTTCAGGAACAGGTGGAGCAATAGGTGTGCACATGAAATCATTGTTGTTAGTGATAGTGAAGTCACACAACTTAGTGTTTTCAAGAGTAGTCATTTTTTTGTGTTTTTAATAAAGAAGACAAACTAGTACAACTAATTTTTTGTGTGTTTTTGATAAAGAAACAAGCAAACAAAGTAGAAATAAACTAAGCAAAACAAAAACAACAAAGTAAAGAGATTGGTTATGAGGGACTCCCCTTGTGAAGATGTCCTTGACTCCCCGGCAACGGCGCCAAAAAAATAGCTTGATGGCCCAAAATATATCGAGCTCGTTGGGGAACCCCAAGAGGAAGGTATGATGAGCACAGTAGTAAGTTTTCCCTCAGTTATGCAACCAAGGTTATCGAACCAGTAGGATCAAGGAAACACCTCCAAGGTGTTGTTTCCAACTTGGAATCCTGCACAACACAACCACAGAACTTTGCCCCCAACTTACAGTGAGGTTGTCAATCTCACCGGTTTTGCTGAAAACAAAGGATTAACCGTATTGTGTGGACGATAGTAATAGCTTGTAGAAAGTAAACAGTAAACAGTTGTAGCTTGATGGTAAAAGAAAGGACCGGGGTCCATAGTTCACTAGTGGTGATTCTCCTTAAGATAGATGACATGTTGGGTGAAAAAATTACAGTGGGGCAGTTGACAAACATCGAGAAAGCATACATGCATATACTAATCATCTTTACTCCTATGAGATTTGATTGGGCATTACAACATTATACATACACCGTAATCCAACTGCATCTATGACTAATAATCCACCTTCAGGTTATCATTCGAACCCCCTCTAGTATTAAGTTGCAAGCAACAAATAATTGCATTAAGCATTGCGTATAAAGTAAACAATACGATTGTTCTATGGACAAAGGATTGCAGTTTTCTCCCTAGTAGCAACAGCACATCTAGTACCTTAGATATTTCTGTCACTTCTCCAAATTACTAGAGGCATGAACCCACTATCGAGCATAAATACTCCCTCTTGGAGTTGCTAGCATCTACTCGGCCAAGATAGATACTAACAACGGAGAGCATGCAAGAGCACAAATAACAAAAACATGATAGAATCAATAATCAATCTGAAATAGCATCTCAATATCCATCGGATCCCCGCAAACACAACATGTAGGATTACAAGTAGACGATCTTGATCATGAACGGAGCTCACAAGATCTAAACATGATAGCACAAAGGAGGAGAACCAACCATCTAGCTATCACATGGACCTGTAGTCCAAGGATGAACTACTCACGCATCACACCGGAGGCTTGCATGGTGATGAAGAAGGCCTCCAGGGTGAATTCTCCCCTCCGACAGGGTGCTGGGAAGAGCTTTAGATCCCTCCCTATCTAGGGATGGAGATGATGGCGGCTACAGACTCTTTCGTGGAATTTATTGGGTACTTAGGGTTTCTGTATCGGAGGCATCTTATAGGCAAAAGGGGAGGCCGATGGGGTGCCCTAGGCGGCCACACCACCCCCTCGCGCGGGCCAGGCCTAGCCACGTGGCCAGGTGGTGTGGCTGGCCTCTGGCCCCTCTCCGTCTCGTCTTCTGGCCCTCGATGAAATATTGACTTTGGCTTTTGTCTCGTCCAATTCCAAGAATATTCATTTTCTGACTTTCCTGGAACCAAAAACAGCAGAAAATAGGCAGCTGGCACTGTGGCATCTTGTTAATAGGTTAGTCCTAGAAAGTGTATAAAAATACTCCAAAATGTGGACAAAACATAAGAAAGTAGATATAAAACAAGCATGGAACATCAAAAATTATAGATACGTTAGCAACGTATGGGGGGGAGGGTAACCTATGATCGGAGCCTATGATCTTGGTGGCGGATACTTTCTAGGAAGGGGCATGGGCCATCATGTTCCGGCGTAATCTGGACATGGTGGAGACAGTTGTCTGGGATGGACTTCGGTACAACCTCCCGCTGACCCTTACTCAGTCCCCAGATAGTGTGTCCTGGCACTTGGCCCCCTCGGGGACCTTTACTATGCGTTCGGCGTATAGAGTCCTATTTGAGGGGCCCTCTCTCGCTTGGACTTGTCCCCTCTGGTAGGCTCCCCTTCCCCTCAAGATTAAAATCTTTGCGTGGCAGTTATTGCGTGACCGACTTCCCTCAGGTGTGGAGGTGGCCAAATGGCATGGCCATGGTAATGGCCTATGCCCCTTATGTGCGGTTCCGAAAACGGGCACCCACATTATGTTTACCTGTCCCGCAGCTCGCTTTCTTTCGAATTTCGCCCATGAGGCCTTGGGGCCTGACTAGCAGGCCTCAGACCTGGGGGAATTCCTGGAAGCGAATGCGAACCATACCCGGAGGAGGGGCGCCTCTTCTAGTTAGTGTTCGCGGCGATGACCTGGACTCTATGGAACATCCGCAATAAAATGGTCATCGAGTGTGTCTTCCTGCGTCGCGCCTTTGACTCGATGTTCAAATTCTTGGCTTTTTTGCAGCAGTGGTACCATTGGACAGGGAGCGGCTGGACGTGATGACGGAGCACCTGATTGTGGCAAACCGCCAATTAGCTACACCATCTGGAGGAAGTTGTATCGTGTTGTCTGCGTGTGTGCCACAAGTGTTTTCGTTTCGTCTTACGGACTGGATGATGCAAGGATGTTTAGCACTGGATTTTTTTTTTGAAATGGGCGTTTTATTGTCATGAATAAAGTTTACACCCAACATCTGTATAGTTAGGATACATACAGCCGCTTTATTATCATTCGCACTGGATGGTGTATGGATGTTCCTTTATTTATAAAGCTAGGCGGAAGTCTGTTTCGAGGAACGCCAAGGCACTCCTCGTCCTCGGAAATATATGGATCTGAGCAAGGACGCCCATTTGAGCACATGTGCAGACAAACCCACTTCAGATCACTGTTCCTATCACAGATCAGTGACGGGTAAGCACCCATACGCACTTGACAGTGAAGAGCCCCTTTTCAGCATCATTACAATGACCAAAATCTGGCAGGTGAAGTGAAAGCGGAGATCTTGATCATCCAAATATTGCGAGCATGATCTTTGGATTTATTATCTAAATAAAAGTTGTGACAAGAAAAACTACACAATATATATCATTATTAGGATCTAAAGAACACATATTCTAGAGACGCAGGACAAGCTCCACTTGATATAGCTGTCCATCAAACTTCAAGCCCAAGGATTCTGCAGGATGCGCAAGTGCATCAATCATTCCACCAAAAACATACACACAGCAACCAGAAGTATCTACACATGCCCCATGGAAGGACCTGCAATGTGGGGATTGACCATCAATCCTTAGTTTTTTCCACATCCGCTTTGCCAATTTCCTGGAACCTGACTGAAACTGAAGTAAAGCTGGTAAATCTAAGGTCCAGAAATCATCCATCCGCCGCCTTTGTGAGTCCTCCCCGCCATATACAAGGATCTTGCCTCCCAAGAGAAGTGTTGCTGAATGTCCAACCCGTGGAGAAGGCAATTCACCTAGCAAGTCACACTTTACCTCCTTCCATTGTGAGAGATGATCGCCAATATCAAACAGCCAAACATCATTAAGCACATCATATTCTGACCCTCTACCACCAAAAAGAACCATGTGTGTCTCACCAATCCAAGTTAAAGTGTGTCCAGAGCGAGGTGAAGGAAAGGGTTCAGTGTTCTCCATTTGGCGCCAACTGCCGGATCGAAGGCCACCGGAGAGATCAAGAAGCCATGTATCACTAAGCCGGCTTCCATGCACCCCTATCCCACCGTGAATCACAATGAACTTATCATCCAAGCAGCAGGCTGCATGGGCCCCACGAGGAGATGGTGTGAGTAGGCCTACCTCCAGCAGTCTCCATGAGATCCTCATCTTGCAAGGTTCTTCAGAAATGATTTGACCGATCCATGTGTCATTCAAACGCAGCCCACGGTCATTGATCCCACCGAACATGACTAGTGCATCACCAACGAGAGTGCATGAATGACCAAAACGACCATTTGGAGTGCCAGAGGGCAATTGCTGCCAGCTAAGTATGTTGGATGATCTATTTCCAGCTCCATTTCCAACATACGTTGTCCAAATATCATCAAGATGACGACCTAACTAGAGCAATGGAGAACATCAGAAAGCATACAAGATTTAAAAAAATATACAAGATTGGGATAAATATAAACAAAAATACATGGTAAAAAAGGAATAAACAAGCGTAAGCAGATTAGTAATATAATACAACCATTCTCATTATGTGCAAAGAGAGTAAGAAACAGAGAAAAGGTGCAAACCTCAAATATAACTTCACAAAGAAAATGGTCACGGCAAAAAATAGAACCATTGTCTGAAGTAATCACTGGTTCATTTAATGAGAAATTGAGTAGACGTGTGCGTGTGTAAACTCATCCTGGGGAGAGCTCACACTGTGAACAAAATGAGGAACAGAAATGTTGCTGGATTGAACTTTGACACATCTAGTGTACCAGGTTTGATTGTCTGTCTATGTGATAGTGACTGTTACTTCTGCCCATGCTTTCTTGTCTGTATCCAACTCAATGCAGACATTATATCCGGTGGAAACAACCTTTACGGACAAGGCTCACAGTAATAGATAAAATACAGCAAATGGAAGCTAATAACCAAAGGCATCATTTACCTACAATCTACAAGGATAAACATGCATTTCACAGAATCGAAGCATAGCAATGGGTTTGGCAGCAAAGACATTGGCTGTTTCATAAATTAACACCTTTAGTAAAAATTTCTTGAATAGTTCAACAGAAACATCCACAACATTTTTCACGGGAAAAAAGACCTCAGACATGATTATACTCCTTCTTTGCCAAAATGTAGTGCATCTTAGTTTTCGTCAAAGCCAAATTATGTATTTTTTGACCAAGTATGTAGAAAAATATAGAACATCTACAAATTTAAATACATATAATATAGAAGTATATTTCATGATGATTCTAATAATATTAAGTTGATGTTGTAGATGTTGATATATTTTTCTGCATAAATCAAGCTTTACGAAGTTTGACTTTGATTAAAACTAAGATGCACTACATTTTGGCAAAGAGGGTGTACTTTATTTGCGATTTATGAGAGTTCTGTATACATTTGCTATGTCAGACCTAATTTTGCTCAAACTAGACCTATGACCAAAAAATGACAAAACATATTGAGCATACTGTTCCAACGAAACTACCAGACCAAGTAAGAGAGACCATATTCCACTGACTACTAAATACTCTCTCCGTCCCAAAATAAGTGACTTGGATTTGTCTAGATTCGCATGCACCTAGACGCGTTTTAGTGTATAGATACATACGAATCTAGACAAATCCAAGTCACTTATTTTGAGACGGAGGGAGTAATATAAGTCAATCAACCAACTTAGCCCAACATAATGTGGGGTTTAGATTTAATCAGAAAGACCAAAGATAAATCTTGAATCCAAACAAACAGTAGAGAAGTGGAGATTAATCTCAGTAGTCATATCTCCTTTAGAGGGTAGTTTTGACATTTATTTATTTTCATCCTAAGACAAAACTAGTCCTCACAACTTCCACTAATCTTCGGTATAAAAAAAGAACTTCTACGCTACTTCATGCATGTAGGCACAACTTGCCATGCTCTCTCTATACTCTAGTGGTGCCTCACACGGCCACACTACATCATATAGCTTGCCCACTTATGAATCAATAGTGGTGCCTACATGTTAAGCCCTTGTCTTACCATCTAATGAAACCAGCCTATATCTGCTATATATGAGGTGTGCCAAAGTAGCAGAGCTTAGACCAATAGATGAACATGATCATGCTGACATGCCAAGCGATCCAACCATATCAAAATCAACATACACATGCCAAAGAGACGGACTTCCACCAGCAAAAAAAATAGACCGTGCATCTCAGTTTTTTCGCGGAATTAATGTGTTGGAAAGATGAAATGTGAGATGATATCCCCCAAAGGAACCAATTTTGGTGTTGACATGGTCTTTTATAGCAACACCGGGATTTAGAACCACAGACAGCATTTCAGTCAATTTGCCCCTACATTCTAGTAACTCTTATACTCCCTCCATCTCAAAATAGATGTCGGTAATTTGTCTAAATTTGGATGTATCTATATACTAAATAGTGTCTAGATACATCCAAATTTTGAGAAATTTGTGACATCTATTTCGAGACGGAGGGAGTACTTTAATTTGTGCAAGTTTTCTATAGGGGGTGTACCGAAAAAAGACTCATATTTGTACTAGGTCAAATAGTCTTATCAGAGCTTGTTAGATCATCCTTGTCAAGCTAAGTCAATGTCTCAGCCCCCATTGCGACAAGGCCCATGACCACGATACCAGCGTCCTCGCCCCAGGTCTGTTGGGTCAGTATATCCACCCCTGGCACAATCACCCTTATGAGTCATGCTCTGGCTTTCTCCAGCTTTCAGAAGTAAACCAAATCAGATACTCCCATCATAAGCTAAGCTGTGGTGAGGCTCTTCAAAATAATTGCACAAGTTTTGTATTTAACCTAACAAAGGTAAATTTGTCACTGATCATACTACCATTGTGATCATCTTCCAATTTGTTGTCTTAATCTGACACTGACAAAGCGACCTCTGACACTAAGACTATACCAAATCAACTACGGTTCTATCTCACCCGTGACCCAAAAGGGATTTCCGTCTTTCTTTACTCCTATAATTTCCTCGTTGTGATGCAACACACACACACACACACACACACAAAGCAAATCCAGAACAGGAATAAACTGATAAGTTATAGAAACTGTAATTACCTCCCTCGCAGCCACCGCCGAAGACTAAGAGCCAGCCGGCGACGAGGTTGAGCGAGTGCGACGCCCGGGGCCGTGGCGAGACCCCCTTCACCCGGAGCCGGCGTGCGGACAGGGCGCCTAGCCGGGTGACCTCGGCGTAGAGGCGGCGCCACGGCAGTCCGCACCGCCGCTCCGCGAGCGCAGCGGCGGCGGCGGAGGCCGCGCGTGCCCCCCAGTCGCGGCGGCAGAGCGCCTCCCAGAGCACGTCAGTGCAGGCCCAGTCGCGAAAGGCACGGCAGGTGGCGGCGAAGGAGAGCACGGCCTCGGCGGGGAGGAGGCGCAGGATGGACAGCACTTGGTCGTAGCCCAGATGTGCAACGGGCGTCACCTCCATCGCTCACTGCCCCTTATCGATTTTTGGCGCTTGCCCTTCCATGGTGCTTGCCTCCTCGGGCGCCATGGTCGTCGGTCGGTCAATTCTACCTCGCGTTCTACCTAGAGCACCGTAGTTCTTGGATTTCTTGGCCTCTTTGATGCCTGGATCCTATGATAACTGGGGCATGATTCCTCACCTGGTGGGCGAGTTCTTCGATGCCATGGATGATTTGATTCCTCACTAGGCTAATGGAGGCTGGGTTCAAGCAAGCAAGAGGGGGGCTGGGGAAAGGGAGTGTGTCCGCCTTGCTCTGTGGTGGTGAGGTGATCAACTGGCCTGGGGGAGAAAGGGAGTGGAGAAAAACACTTGTGTTTCACTTGTTTCTCGACCAATTTTACTTACTTCTACGAACATGTACTTTCAGATATTTCGCGTTCAAGCTCGATTGGATTGTACTTCCTCCGTTTCAAAATATAAAATATTTTAACTTTTGTAAAGTGAAGAAACAAAGTATCTAGACCACATTTTAATATGCGGTTCACTCGAAACTATACACTAAAAAAATATGTAGATAATATCTATACTACTTATAAAGGCACGAACTTTTGTGAAAAAACTAGATCTTAAACATCTATCCGCATAAATCAAACGGTACACGTCCATTTGTTCTCCCCACTGAAAATTGTGTTTTTTCCATATCGCCCGCATGATCTCCGCCACGCTCACGTCTAAGCCCAGCATGCCCATGTCCCCGACCGCGGCAGTTCCAAAAATTGTGACCAAGAAGAAAAAAATCAGCAGTTCCAAAAATTGCGGCCAAGAAAAAAAAAGCAACATGATCGCGCCGTCGCCGCCTCCTTCCCAGCACCCGCCTGCCTGCATCCGCTGCGCCGTCAGAGACCCACGTCACACCGCTGTATTCCCACGCCGCCTATGAATCACAGCCTGCCTGCGCCCGCGCCACCGCCCCCTACCCGCTGCCGATGTGGGGCCCCCGGATTTGTCCTCCGAGAATCCCTATTATACATACAACCATGATCCCATGATCAGTTAGTCATGGCACATAACCGACAAGTATCAAAGGAAACATCTGATAATTAAGCGAATACATAACATACCTTAATGGCCCTTATGGCTACATTGATCAACATCAGCGGAAATTCCTTAAGCGCAGTGCCCGAGCCATGCCTTAACCTACAGGCAACTGACTGGGAGGACTCTCTAGTTCGCATAATCATCATCGTCACCTTCTTCTTCAGATCTGACCAAGTTAATAGCCAGGGATAATGCCAATAAGTACTTTGAATATACTCGCAAACCACCTTAAGATAACAATAATACCAAGAGGATATGCATTATGGCTGTGGTAGTAGGAGGGCTTCAAGAGAGGTTCTTTTAACAAATAGTTTCTCTTGTAGATATAGAATCTACATATCTTTGTTGAAAACTTTTGTAAACATTTTGGAAACCTTTTTGAAAAGTTTTGTAAAACACTAGGATTGGGTCACCCATTTGTTCCCCTCTTCCGATCGTCTCACGACCAAACTCCTTTCCTTCCCCTTCCGACCATCCCCTAGTCAAAACCATCCTCCTTTCCGACCATCTCATGGTCAAAACGTTTTCAAAACCCTTGCTTTTCCGAAATGCTTTTTGAAAATAAAACCAGCACCGCTCTACAGCAACCTTCCCAACCGTCCGTGACCGCGGACACGACTATTCGAATAGATTTACACTCTGCAGAGGTTGTACACTTTAGCCGCACCATCCGGCTACCCTGCCCTGATCTACACCGATCGTGGATCGAGTAACCGATCAAGACTCTTCGAAAGCCCACTCCAGTGTAAGTGCCTACCCTATGAGTGTTTTCCGCTCAACACCAGGACGCCCTATATAGTTTCCAAGCCAACTGGAGCGCTTTTTCCACTGCACAGAGTGTGCGCTTTTAATGAGGGGCTCATAGTAACACGTGGAGGTCCGTAGACCCTTGGTTCCTTCTCCCGGTCGATGTTTTACATGGACCGTTGTCTAGAGAAGGCCCACCCTCCGGAGATTTGCATCCCCTGTAGTTGTTGAGAGGCAGCTTACACCAGAATAAACAATCTTCAAATCTAGCCATGTCCCATTTCAGGGTAATGTGGCTACACGAGTTAATTGTTCTAGCAAACTGCAAAGAACCAGGTGCGCTTTCGTAAACCTTTTTCCTCCAGTTTTCCTCTAGCATTTTGTAAAACAAAAACCTTTTTATTTCTCAACAACTCTTGGAAGGTCCCACATCACCAAGGTTTTATCGTAAAACATTTAGTAAAACTTTTCCTGGGTTTTTCCCATCCTCTAGTTTGGCTTCGGCTAAAACGGGGTCTCCAAGGGGGTATGGTGTTATACCATCTACTATCCTAGGGGGCAAGTAGGTGTCACCAAGGGAGGTTGTACTTAACAGTACAAGGGTATAATGGTTTGGAGGAGCCAAGCCACTTACCAATTATAAATCATCATATACTAAAATAATGCAGTTTCGTAAATAGTAGATAAAACATGCATAAGTAAAATAGTAGGATAAGGTTTATGAGCAAGAAGTTGGCTTGCCTGTGATCAACAGTATGGCAATATGTCCCTGGACTTCTTCTAAGCATACCGTAATAACCAATAAAAACCATCTTCTTCTGCTCTCCAATATAATCGCAGCTATCGTCGATAGGGAACATATGTAAACAAACAAAAGGACACAATCAATACAAGGCATACAATCACCAATACCATATAGCAAACAAGCAATTGAATAATACCAAATTAAGATTCAGTAGGTTTTTAGAGGATTGGATTTAGAAGATTGAGATAGTCTTGGAGGTATGGAAGAACATCCCTTAGGGTTTATAGTCGAGGAACTACCTAAGAGAGGGTTTTGGACCAAGGACCTATTCAGTATGATACCATTGTGTAAAAATGATACCAACAGATAGGTGTTGATAAAATGAAACCAACAAAAGTGGTTTCACTATTTTATCACTTTTGTTGAATTACTTATGAATTTCCTAGTGATAAAAGCTCTAGTTTTAGGAAATAATTTAGCAGAAAAGTTTTGCAGCTCCAAAAATTATTTACTTGGATGATTTTGTAGGGTTTGATGTACTGAATAGCTCAGAGTTGGAATCACTCCAAAATAATCACCAGAATGCCCTCAGGAAATTCCCAAAGGCAGTTCTAGAGCTGTTTTGTCTTTTTCACCAAATTAAATCTACATAATATTTTGAGTTTATTCCACTGCCATATGGTAGGAATTTATAATACCTTTTTGTAGAAATTGGAATCAACCTTTTTGGAGTTGTGGAACTACTGTGATGATTTATCTAGTGATAACACTATGGGAACAAATGTTTCAATTCTTAAAATTCCTCAGAAGCTCAATAAATCATGAGCTCCTGGGTTATTATAGATATTGGTGGGACAACTCATAGAGAGTTAAAACCAACTCAAAATCTTGTACTAAATGATCTGGGGAATTTTATGAAGTCGGATTTGTACTGTTTTTGTTATTTCTACAAGGGACAAACTATTGTACACCTTGGCATGGGACCAAGGTCTGTGGATGGGTAAAATTAATATCTAACAGATGGATCTGGTTTCATGTTAAATGGATCTAGGGGGTTCCCTGGGGAATTTATTTACTGTAAATGGTAATCTTTAGAAGATTAAATGCCAGAAAATAATGAAGTTTATTTTTGGCAAACTAGCAGTTCTTCATGTTGCACAAAACATGTAAGGACCTATAGTAATTTAGAACTCGGATATTTTTGTTGGTTTTCGTTTTTAAAACTATTTAAACTAACATGGATATATAGAAGATCTGGAAAGAAATTTATTTAAAAAGAAAAGGGGAGATCCTCAGCCGGGCCAGATCCAGGCGCAACTGGGCCTCATGACGCACGGCCGGCCCACTGGCACCGCAGTGAGCGTGCGGTGGCGATTTAAATCGCTGACAACTGGGCCCGCCGGTCAATCGCACTGGGCCAGCGAAGGGGTATCGGCCGCTGCCTGCCGTCGGATCAAGACATGATCGACGGTGTTGGACCGTCGTCTAGCTTGCGACAGGGGCAGGGACAAGGAAACCCTAGGCGGCTGCTGGGCGCGTCGGGGGCTCACCTGTGGTCATGGGGAGGCGACGAGGAGCGGCGGAGAGGATGCGGTGCATGGCGGCAACCTCGACAATTGGCGGCATGGCGAGGTTCTACGCTGAAGGAAGGTTGGCGCGACGGCATTTGCAGATCCGCTCGGGAGCTCGCCGGAGGTGGCTTGGGGAGGCAGGCAAGGTGACAGCGAGATGTCTTCTTAGATCTGGGGGTCCTGGGGCGTGTAGGGTTGTTGCATGCAGTGGAAGAGAGGGTTTGGGAGCTTCTGGTTCACCGGTGGTGTTCCGTTCGGCATGCCGACGGTGGCGGCGCTCCGGGGTTCCTGCAGTCAAGGGGACGGCAAAAGGGGATAGGTCAGAGGTAGTAGACCTCGAAAAGAGCACATGCAAGTGGTGGGGAGCAGAGAGAAGGCGACCTTGGGCACGAGTTTGGCCATGGCCAAAACTCCCCTTCCTTCTTTCTCTCGGGCAAGGCAGGGCAGGGGAGGAAGAGGGAAGCTTGGGGGAGGTAGGTGGGGAGGAGAGGAGCGAAATGGGGCAGTAGGAGAGGTCAGGGTGGCCTGAGACCTTTTATCACGAGTGAGAGGGTTCATGGTGGACTATGTGCACAAAGGGTTAGGGCTGGGTCCATGGCTTGGTCATTGGCTAAGCTGGGCGGTGGAGAGAGGGTGAGGGGGTTCTGTGTCGTGCTGATGAGCAGAGAGGGGGTGGGGCAGCAGTAGTTTGCAATTTAATGGGCAAGACTTGTCTCCTTTTCCAAGAGCAAAGGGACAAGGAGGTAGAGGTTTCTACATCGCATTGCTAGAGTGTATCTCGACTAGGGGAGTGGGTGTTGTGCTGTGGAAGTTTGGCTGACCCAAAGGGTTGAGGTTTGATGGGGTTTAGCTTAGGGATTTGCTTAGTTTCCTTAATTTCATCCAACAATGAGTATGAATAAAGTTTAGATACTTGCATAGAACATGCTGGGGAAAAGGTACTAGAACACTTATGTGGTCATGGTACATCCCTAGGATTTTTGTGAGATTTTTCTAAGGAGTTAAAGTTCACTTACAACCCTTTATTCAAAAAGTGCAGAATGGGTTTTATTGAATCCATTTGATATTTTTGAATTGGACAGAGAAGGTTTTTAGTTTGATATGGTCCACAATGTGAATACACACTTAGGGGAATTTTCCCAAGATTTATTGAGGCTTACAAGTATTTAAAACTATTATTATTCTATTTCCACCATTTAAGAAAATAGGCAAAAAGAAATAACAAAGGATCCCAAAAATATTTATTTTTGAGATGGGAAAGTAGGGTATGATATATAGGCCTCAAAGGTATCTTGAGTTGGCAAGGTGATTTGGAGAGTTTTGGAGTTTCTAGCAATTTAGGAGATTTAATAGATTTTGGTCCATAATAAATATGGATAATTATTGATAAATCTTTATAAGCAAGGCATATGATTAACACAAGGTGGAACAAGCATTTACAACCTTGTAATTTGAGAAGTCAAGGTGATTTTGGTGGAAAACAAGGAAAAAGCGATCGGGGGTAAAGTTGTTGTCATACCAACAAAACCTTGCTGGATCTTGGAGCTCAGAGCTCCCCATGGGGCATGGGCTAGATGGATGGATAGACCAAGTGATGTAGATCACCATGGTACAGAGTTTTTAGCTTGATCATGCTTGAGTGTTCCAAGGATGGATCTCAAACTTTGAATAAAATATGCTTGCCAAAGCAGATTATCAGATAACCTTCAAAACCATGTGGGTTTAAGAAGTACCAAGATCCAATTGGAACAAGTGAAGTAAGTATTGATAGACCTATAAGAGTAGATCACAACCATTCAAATATTTGGTCCATAGAAGGTTGGATGATGGTGTGAGCTTCTGTCAAAGTAGGCATGATGATAAGATTGGCAGGAAAGGTTAATTTCTTGCATGCAAAACCATCAAGAACAAGTGGGTTGGATGATGATCTAACCTAGGGAAAGAGTGGGCCTTGGTAGTCCTTAGGATGGTTTACAAGATGGTTCAAGTGCATTTCCAAAAATGCGCAAGGGTTGAGAAAGGGAGGCATTTAGAAAAGTGTTGAAACAGATTCCAGACTTAGCCAAATTTGGCAGATTTAGGGTTTTTGACTAGAATATGAGAGGATGTTTTTTAATGGGTTGCAAGGTACCAAAGCATCATCAAGTGGATGACGTGGAAGTGTATATTGAGTAGAAAGGATCCACGCTTGATATTGGTCTTCAAGGACTTGGAAGCTTCTAGAATGGATCATTTCAGAGTTGATCTGATTAAGGGTTTTAAGTGAGCACCTGGTGGATTGAGCTTAGATCCAGCCTTGTAGGATTTCCTAGGGTTGGTGATCTTAGTAAACTCTTGATCCTATGGGATGAGCTCCTAGAGTAGCTCATTCTACTTCCTAGGCATACAAGTCAAACAGTAGATCAAGGCGATTCATCTTATAAGGAAAACAAATCCACTACTGGGGTTACCATCAAGCCTGGCTTGAGGTAAAGCTGGGTATTTTGAAGAGGTTGGAATTTGCAAAGGATGAGAGTCCTTGGTATCTCTACCAAGAATAGAAGTCAAAAACTTTATAAAGAGGTTTTGGGAAAACTAGAGATGAGAGTAGTTGAAAGGTCTGTCTTGAAAACATAAGGAGATTATAGTATGTAGCTCTCCATAGTTTGGGGAAATAGAAGCTACTAAAATGGGGGAGGTTGTAAAGGTATCTTGGCTCAGGTTTTGAAATGCCAGAACATTTGAGAATATGGAAATTAAGCCAAGACAGTTTTGGGAAGTAGCTTTTGTCAACTGGTGTTGACGTAAGGAGTATATCTTCGAATACACAATCATAAGCATAAGCATATTCAAACAACAGGCAAACACTTCATCACTAAACAAGAAAAAGTTTTTGTTCCTCCTGATTTTTGCATTATGGAACTAATCAGGATTGCTGAAAGTGGGATGTTACAGACCTTTCCCCCTTAAAAGAATCTCATCCCGATATTTAGGAGAGTAGGGTTAGAGGATTTTGAGTCGGGTTGATACTAGGTGTCTTACGCGTACTATCTTACGGACTCCGTCTTTGAAAGTGACTACTCTGTCGATAAAGTTGAGTTTCAGTCTTCCGGGATGCACGGAGAGTTGAGTAGAGTCTAGTCCTGATTGCGAGGGATGACCTTCTTTTCTTTCCAGATTCAGAGTCTCGGGGGCTTAGGCTAGACGGACTATCGGGATTCTAAACTTCACGGAGTACTCGTCGGAGGATAGAATCTACCGCTGGGTGTACCTCTCTCTAAGGATTCACAACTTTTCCTTAGGGTTGTAGCGTATCCTATTTAACGATTCTAGGCTCGAAACTCTTGAGTTTGCTTCTGGCGAAGAGTTACTCTATTCTTGTGGGAAAGACGCAGTATTTCCCCCTTAGGATTGAACTGGGTAGATCGAAGAGTTGACATAGACCTTCCATCTTGGAGTCATAGATTGATGTTTTGAAGACTGTCGTCACTCTTTCTCCTGGAGTCGAGATCTCCAGAAGGCGTCCGTGAAGCTATGGCCTACGTGGCTTATATACTACTATTATTCATACTTAGCCTGGTGGAGTCATTGGAGTCTCACGTCCTCTAAGCATTATGGAACCTAGGGGTTAGCGGTTCTTCGGGTGGGTCTTCAGCTGAAGTAGCGGATGGACTTTGTATAATCTTCAGTTAGTTTCTCTTCGGATAACTCACGGGTTGTTGTTTGGTGGGAAGACTTCGGATCCGGAGATATTTTCTGAAGTATCTTCTTGTAGACAGTCTTCTGAAGATTGAGTGGAAAGACGCAGTCTTTCCACCTTAGAGCTTCACTAAGGTGCTTCGGGAGGGGTGCAGATCTTCTGTCTTGGAGTGTTGACTTGATGTTAGAGGAAGGATGTATCTTCTTGAGTCTTGAGTTGAGGTTTTCGAGTGACGCCCTATTCTCGCAAACCTTGGTGGGGTTGGTCTCCTAATGAAGCTTTAAGGAGTTAGCTCAGCACAAGTTAGCGGTTTACAACTCCTCTTGAGAGTGTTCCGTCAGAGTAGAGGCATCTAGCTTCAAAGGAGTTGTCGTCTCTTGAACACTTGGCATTGTTTTTGCTCGAGGGCACGGTAGACTCGTTGTCTTCACGCTTCCTTATCATCTGGCTTCAGGGGTAGTTCTAACCTTCTAGGGAGGATCATTCCGTGTAACATCCCAAAACTTTAATCCAAGGTTATTAAGATCCAAATCATCAAATTTAGAGTTAAGAAAACCTTTTCCATTTAAAAATATTAAAGCATTCATATGTGTGTGCATTTAAATAGGAGTTGTTTTGAATTTCCTTGATTAAGTGATCCATTGCTTGTAAAATGATTCTTAGGTGAAATAAACATCATCTAGATCATTCCCAAACAAATCCCAAAGAAAAACAAATCAAAATGAATAAAAGAAGCAAATGGTCATTTGTGCCATTTTAATCAACATGCCTACTTTGGCTATTCCCAGGACTCAATTCTTAACAGAAACCAATGTGAATCTTTGCACCCAAGATAGTAAATGTAGTGATGTACCAAGACTCACTTTGTGATCTGCCAAAAACTTTCAAACACTAAATTTAAATTGCATTTGAAAATGGAATCTAGTGTAGGTATCAAGATCACACTATTTCAAAAACCACTCAAATGAGCTCCATTTTCAAATCCCAAGAAACCACAAATGCTCAAGCATGTGATCAACAACTCCACCAAAATTCAACCAAAAATTCAAAAACTTTTCTCTTTCGGCCATTTCTACAAACACCTTGCAGACAGAATCCATTTGGCCTAACTATTACTGTTTTGATCAATTCTGGTCGAGCAATTTTGTTTGCATTGATCACTCTTGTCTCCCCTGAGCACAACCAGACCAAAACCCACCCTAGTTCTAGCCCCTGGCGCCAGTGCAACGTCGCCCCGACGCCATGCTCGCCGGCCAACGTTTCCAACGCAGCAGTAGACCGCCAGCCCCTCTCCGCCGCTCCAGGAAGCTAGGCGCCACCCTACCGCCGCCCACGGTCCACCCCACGGCCACTGCCAGCGACAGGACCACTCCCCAGCCTCGCCGCCCATTCTCTCTGCGCGCAGCCAAAGCGTGCCAAAGCGCCCTCACCGCCAGCATGCCACGGACCGCCCCTCGACCCTATACCGTGCACGCCACTCCGCCTCGACCCCAGCACCCCGCTAGACATGGTCGTGCGCCTCCGCGCGACCCACATTCGCCGTGCGTCGCGTCAAGCATCGCCTTTGTCTCCTAGAGCGCGGGACGCTCCCGACCAAACTCCACCGCCCCTAGCCGTGCATTTAAGCCATAGATGACCGCCAGGAGGCAGGCCACCGTCCGCCTATGCCGCCCATGCCTCTAGCCGCCTGTATCAACGTCACCAACGAGCTCACTGTCGTGCCGCTCGGTCCCCTCGTCGACCTTTAAAAAGAGGACACCCCAGCACAAAATCCTCACACCATCTCACTCCCCTCTCTCCACTGATCCTTCCATCCCATCCTCGGAGCGAGGCGAGCCGCTGTTTGCCGGAATTTAGTCGGAGCTTGCCGCAGCAGAGGAGGAGAGGCGCCGTCGATTTCGTCCACCCTAGGAGCCACCGCGACCATGCCTGAGTCCACCATCAACAACACGTTCGATCGCCCCCATCGCCATGCTAGCTGGAGTACTGGTATGCCCCCATTGCACCCCCACCGAGCCGCTAGGGTTAGTTCTCGTCGGCGACCTATTCGTCGGGGACGACGATCCTCAGCCGTAGATCTTCTTTTTAATCGCACAGTTCATGTTGCCCCGTACCACTTCGCATTTGATGTGTCGCTGACCTGCGGGACCCCCCTGTCAGTTATCATTCGCACCGCGGAGCGCCACTGGGCCGGCCCGTTAGTTTTCTCGCGCTAGCCCATGAATTCAAATATAGGTTTTTCTATTTTAGTTTGAATTCACTTCTGTCCCTTAGTTTAAAAATCAATTCCAGAAGATCTACAGAACCAAGTTGAGTGATTCAAATTTTGTTAGAAAGCTACTTGAAAGATCTATCCAAGCCTGTTGGAATTAATTCATTTAGAGTTAGAGATCTCTCCTAGTAAAAATAACAAGATAGAAGCATTTGCACATTCAAACATTTTTATAAAATCTACCATGATAGCTTTTGATTTGATTCCAACTCTCAAAAATCACATTTAACCATACCTATCTGAATATGTAATAATATTAAGGTTACATGCAGTGACTTTGGACTAGTACCAAAATAATGCTATATAGACATTTCTAGCCACTTTAAATCATTAATTATTAAACTTAAACTTAATTAAATGTGATCCAACCTTTAAATCACATTCCCATATGTTAGAATATGTGGTGATGACATGTGTCCATATGATCCCATATTTTAATTGGTGAATATTAAATCTTAGTTATTTTCCAATGAGTAGAAATTACTTTTCTTAAATAAAAAGAATGGAGTTAGTTAATAAAACCTTGTGATGCTTGTGATGATAATAGATCATTAAAATGTGTGACTTAGTGTGCTAAGTAGCCTAGTTAAGTATTGTTTGGTGATTGTGTACTCCGTATGTATTTATAGATGATAGTACCGACCAAGCTTTCGAGGAGGAGGAGTGCTATCAAGAGGAGGAAGAAAACTTCAACCACTGCACCAACCAAGGTAAGCTAACACTTGCAAGTATTATACTAGCAAGCCATCATTAACAATGCAAGCTATTGTTAGCAAGCTAGAATATTTAGATAACCTAAGCAAGATGCATTAGGCATGCTTTGGTTATACCACTTTGACTAGTACCTATTCCAAGTTTAACTTCAAGCTTTTACTTTCTTTACTTTATCAAAGTCCTTTACTTATTTTGAAGGTAGCATAAAAAGTATAAAACTTGACCTATCTAGATAACTTTAGATGTCACTATATGGCATGATATTGATCTTAGCATCCCACCTTAGTGAACACTCTTAACTTAGTAGCTTAGAGCTAAGTCAAAACTTGAGTCACTTTAGATGGGAATACTTGGTGAAAATGAATTGTGAAAACCTTGGAATGATGAGTCATTCTATTAAGATGTTTTGACATGTGTGAGAAACACAAATGGTTTATAATGATGAAAACATTGAGGCATGAGCCTTAACCCTTTTACAAAACTGATGGTTGGATTCGGATGCGATACCATTCCAATTTTAGCGTACAACCACAATACCTGAATTGGGTAAGGCTTAGCCGGAAGTTTATATGCATTAGATTTAGTTCCCTCGCGGGAGAAGTTGGAGCTGAGGCTACCTCTCAATGTTGTCCACCTATGCAGTGCCCAAGATGACAAATGGTCATGGTTGGGAGGCCATGCTCATAAGAGAGGTGCTTATACTAGGGTGTGTAAAGGAAAGGTTATGCTTGATTATCTGCATACTAAGTATGATGATTCAGCGTTATCCCTGACAGATGTATCGAATCTTGTGGTGAAAGTGTACCACCTCTGTAGAGTGTCAAACTATTCGAATAGCCGTGTCCGCGGTTATGGACAGTTGGAGTGGCCATACTGTTTCGTTGTCAGATGTTTTCAAAATGACTTCTGAGATGACTGATGAATCTTGACTTGACCATAACAGGGTTATGGCTATGACACTAGCTTCCCAACTTAAGTGGTTCTAGAACTTTATTTTATATTTCTTTCTTCTGAACTCAGCTTAGGTTTCAAACTTAACTTCATAGTTAAAACTTCGCTTTAGCTTTTCTCACTAGAATTATACTACTTGTTAGTGCTAGTTTGCGAGTACTTAAAGAGTACTCATGGATTTTGTCCCTGGCTATTCCTATGGCCAGACTATGAAGGAGACTACCAAGATGACGGCCAGCAGGACGGCTATGATAACTAGGACTATCCGCCTTCGTCAGCATTGCATGTGCCCCTGAAGATGGACCCCATCACTACGCTTATTATTTATTCTGCTACTTGTTATATTAAGACTAGATCATGAGATCCTTATTTGTGTAAGACCTTATTTATGGTTTGTAATGGATGATGTACTGTGATATCCAATCTGTTATGTCTCGCAAAAATGGTAATCCTGGGATTGTGATGTATGACATAACAGGCATCTGGGATTAAAAATCCGGGTGTTGACAAGTTGGTATCAGAGCCATCCTGACCATAGGAGACCCTTGTTAGAATGAACGTCCGAACAAAAACTTAATTTCAAACCAAAGTGAGTATTTATGAAAAACTATATCCTCTCTTACCCTTGGGAATTCATTCTTTCTCAAAAATTCATGTTCCTCAAATTCTTACATTACTACATAAAAATTGATACACTTGATCACTTCACTAACTTCCTCATCCTAAATTCTTGTAGATGGAGACTCAGTTCAGCAAGTTCTACTAGTTGGGAAACGGAGGTCAGCTGATCTTCGAGAGGGACCTAGATTCACTGTCGGAGTTATTGGGACGCCCACATTCGGAGTTTCTTGGAGCTCAACTTCCAGGATCCCCTGGAGGAGATTTACAGTGGCTAGTCACCGCTGATCTTTGAGGAAGCATAGAAGCACCAACGTCCGGGAGAATCCAGTTCTCTGTGAGGGAGAACAACTGGCTAGATGGATTAGCCAGGGCAATGCATGAAGCTCTCGCACGTCTATGTGCCCTCAGCGTCAACCAAATCCAAGGAACCCGTTTTGCTCACTATGCAAGGCATGACTTCATGGGAATGCCGATGGAGATGCCAAGTCACCCATAGTTGAAGTGTCAAGTGGAGAACCTTGACTTCCTTCTGTACGATCGTCAGGAGGAGTTGGACAATGCTAGGGAGTTTGCCAACCACAACTGTGCCATTGCTGACAATAAGGCCCAAACTTTCTCACTGCTTGTCAAGGACCGTCAGTCTCTTTGCCTCCAGCGTGAAAAGAAGGATCGCACCATCGCCCATCTTCGCAAGAAGGTGGCCGACCTCGAGAAGACCGTCAAGGAGCAAGAAGCTTAGCTTGCAGCAAAGGAGGAAGAAGAGGAGGGTGAAGACATCAAGGGAGACATGGATTCGTACCTCAGCAATGACGATGCCTTTCTGGAGGAGGATGCCGTGGACTTCTACACTGACGATGAGGACTCCGACTTCATCGACGATGAGTAGATGCACTAGAGCACTGTCGTAGCATGAGATGTATCGGTCCCACTATATCGTAGCTTACAGAATGGTTCTTAAAACCATATGTTTTCCTTGTTGTGGTGTGTGTGTGTTTGTATCTTGTGCTTGTTTGAATGAATGAAATGGAGTTAGTTGAAAAACCTGAGGGGAGCAGCTCGTCGCAAGACCCAATGCTACAAATCCTGCAGAATCTCATCGCAGACAGAGAAGCAAGCAGGGCAGAATGCCAAGCTAATCTAGCAACACTACAACCGATCGCCTAGATGGCTCTCAACAACCAAGGGCATGGAAATCACGATCATCAAGGATCCAAGCTGAAGAACTTCCAGAATACCAATCCCCCAATCTTTAGCACTTGAGAGAACCCATTAGATGCTGATGGGTGGTTGTAGACAATGGAGAACAATTTGGAGGTAGCCAGCGTTGATGACAATGAGAAAGTTCTCTCTTCCACCCACTACTTGGCAGGAGACGCAAGAGCCTGGTGGAACAACATCCACCAGATGAACCATGGTCAAGTGATGACATGGGAAGCCTTCAAGAACAAGTTCAGCCTCACCCACGTGCCGCAGGGTCTAGTCACCCGAATGCGGGATGAATTCAGAGAGTTGAAGCAGGGGTAGAATGACTGTGGTGGAGTACCATGACAGATTCCTGTCGCTTGCAAGGTACGCCCCTGATGAGATCAACACGGAGGCAAAGAAGAAGGAGAGATTCCTGAACGGACTGCATGATGAGAGGCAGACTGTCCTTGTCAACATCGGCTTCGAGGATCTCGAAGAGCTAGTCGACTCTGCCATTCAGATGGAAGGGAAGATTAACCAGGCAAACAACAACCGCAAATGTCGTATGATGCAGCAATCTGGATCAAACAGTCACCAGAAGTACCGTCTCAACCCCTCACCAGGATATGCACCGAGAAACAACCGACCCCCAATGTCTCGCCCAAGCTACCCCAACCGTAGCAGAGGCAATGTGAAGTCCGGAGGAAACACCAACAACTCCGGCAACACCAACAATTTCAACCGTGCCCCTCCCAAGAGCAACCACAACAACAACAACAACACTACACCCAGAACTGGCAACAATGCTGTGCCTGTCGTAGCAAAAGACAAGTCCCAGATAACTTGTTTCGAGTGTGGAGTGAAGGGTCACTATTCCAATGTGTGTCCCAAGAAGACTGACGCCACTGCCAACGTGAATGCCCCAGCTCAACAGCAGCGTTGTGTTCAACTAGGGAGAAGGTTTGCCCCAGGGAACCCTCACAACCGCAAAGTCCGTCTCTTCCACATGAACGTAGAGGAAGCCCAAGAAGCGCCAATCGTAGTGCTGGGTATGTTTTCTGTCAACTCAGTTTTAGCAAGGGTATTGTTTGATTCGGGAGCATCGCATTCATTTGTCACCAAAGAATTTGCTTGCACTAGTAAGATTCACCCAACCAACCTGAAGCATGTCATGATAGTTCAAAATCCCTGGTTCAACTACAAAAGCTAGAAAAAATTGGAAAGCTGTGCCTATCAAAATACATGGGATAGATTTTTATGCCAACCTAATCATACTCGGAACCAAAGGATTGGAAGTAGTACTAGGTATGGACTGGATGTCAAGGCATAAAGGACTGATAGACTGTGCTAAGAAAGCCATCACCATGACTAGTAGCTCTGGAGTCACCGTAGAGCATATATCTGAAACCTTACCTTGTCAATTCAAGTGCAACAAGAGTCTAGCCTTACCCACCATAGACGAAGTCCGAGTAGTCTGTGAATACCCCGACGTATTCCCAGATGAATTGCCAGGTATTCTATTTGATCAGTTGACTAGTGCCCAGGTATTCTCAAAGATTGATCTTAGGACTAGTTATCACCAACTTAAGATTCATGCAACGGATATTCCGAAGACCGCCTTTACTACTCGTTATAGTTTATACGAGTATACGGTTATGTATTTTGGATTAACCAATGCCCCTGCTTATTTCATGAATCTCATGAATAAGATCTTTATGAATTTCCTCGATAAATTTGTCGTTGTGTTTATCGACGATATCCTTATCTACTCCAAGTCAGAAGAAGAGCATGAGCAACATCTGAGAATCATCCTAGAAACCCTGAGAGAGCATCGGTTGTATGCCAAGTTCAGCAAGTGTGAGTTTTGGCTGAAAGAAGTAGGATTCCTAGGACATATTGTGTCTACCGGAGGAGTCTCTGTTGATCCCGCCAAGATCAAAGATGTCGAAGCATGGGAAGCCCCAACCACTCAAACCCAAGTCCGTGCATTTCTTGAATTAGCAGGATATTACCGCAAGTTTGTCGAAGGATTCTCGAGCATTGCCAGACCCATGACCCAATTGCTGAAGAAGGACAAGAAGTTTGAATGGACTAACAAATGTGAAGCCAGTTTCCAAGAGCTGAAGAAGAGATTGGTATCAGCCCCAATACTAATCATGCCATATATCAAGAAGCCGTTTGATGTGTATTGTGATGCATCCAAGATTGGTCTCGAATGGGTATTAATGCAAGAAGGCAAAGTTATCGCATATTTGTCTCGACAACTGAAGCAGCATGAGCAGAACTATCCGACCCATGATCTTGAATTAGCAGCCATAGTTTTGGCATTGAAAACATGGCGTCACTATCTGATGGGTAATCGCTGTGAGATTTACTCAGATCACAAGAGCTTGAAGTATATTTTCACTCAGAAGGAGCTGAATATGAGGCAAAGGAGATGGATAGAGTTAATCAAGTATTATGACCTTGACATTCACTATCACCCCGGCAAAGCCAATGTGGTAGCGGATGCTCTTAGCAGATTGCCGTGTAGGCTAAACACCATGATCAAGGAGAAGCAGCCAAGTTTGTATGAGGAGTCGGAGCAGTTTAGGACTGAGCTAGTTAGCAAAGGATTCTTAGCTAGCATTGAACTTCAACCCACTTTGATTAGCCAAATCAAGGAAGCCTAGAAGGGAAATGAAAGTATCGACGGAATCAAACGTCGTATTGGTACAGGAAAGGTACCTAGATTCACTGAAGACGAAGAAGGAGTTCTGTGGTACAAAGGACGTATCTATCTGCCAGCAGATTCGGAGCTGAAGCAGGTTATCATGCAGGAATCTCATGATACTCTTTATTCTATCCACCCCAGAGGAACAAAGATGTATCAAGATTTTAAAGAGCAATTTTGGGGGCACAAGATGAAGAGAGAAATCGGAAGCTACATTGCCAAGTGTGACATCTGTCAAAGAGTCAAAGCAAAGCATCAGAGACCCGCAGGACTGTTGTAACCATTGCAGATTCCGGAATGGAAATGGGATTCCGTCGGAATGGACTTTATCACCGGTTTACCTACTTCGAGTAGAGGAAATGACTCAATCTGGGTCATTATTGATAGAGTGTCCAAGGTAGCTCACTTTATACCTGTCAAGACAACCTACCAGAGTTCGAAGCTAGCAAAGCTGTATATTGCTAGAATTGTCAGTCTGCATGGAACCCCTAAGACCATAGTATCAGATCGAGGAACCCAGTTTACCTCGAGATTTTGGCAGAAAGTGCAAGAGGGATTAGGAACCAAGTTGAATCTCAGCACCGCTTATCACCCGCAAACTGATGGACAGAATGAGAGAGTCAACCAAATCCCAAAGGATATGTTAAGAGCTTGTATGTTAGAGTATGGATCAAAATGGGAGGATTGCCTGCCTTTCCCAGAATTCTCATATAACAACAGTTATCAAGCTAGTTTGCATATGGCACCATTTGAGTTCCTCTACGGAAGAAAGTGTCGCACCCCTTTGAATTGGTCGCAAGTAGGAGAGAGTCAGATCTTTGGACCCGACATTCTCCGAGAAGCCGAAGAAAAGGTGCACAAAGTCCGTGAGCACCTCAAGACCGCCCAATCCAGACAGAAGAGTTATGCTGACAAGAGAAGGAGAGACCTGACTTTCAATGTCGAAGATTTTGTATATCTCAAGGTTTCACCATTGAAAGGAACCCAATGCTTTAGTCTGAAAGGAAAGTTAGCCCCCAGATATATCGGGCCCATCAAGATTCTGAACCGTAGAGGAGAAGTATCGTATCAACTATAACTACCTGAAGAGATGTCAACCATCCACAATGTGTTCCATATATCGTTACTTCGCAAATGCCTCGAAGTGTCAAAGAAGAATGAAGTTTTCAAGAACATCGATCATCGAGCCGTTGAGATCAACAATGACCTGACATATCGTGAAGTGCCTAGTCGTATCTTAGAGGAAGCTTACAGAACCACCAGTACCAGGAGTATCAAGTTTCTCAAGATTCAATGGAGCAACCATACCGAAGAGGAAGCCTACATTAGGACAGAGTTCCCAGATCTCTTTAGTTCCTAGTTTTCTTTCGTAAATCTCGGGACGAGATTTTGTTTAAGGGGGGAAGGTTTGTAACATCCCAAAACTTTAATCCAAGGTTATTAAGATTCAAATCATCAAATTTAGAGTTAACAAAAACTTTTCCATTTAAGAATATTAAAGCATTCATATGTGTGTGCATTTAAATAGGAGTTGTTTTGAATTGCCTTGATTAAGTGATCCATTGCTTGTAAAATGATTCTTAGGTGAAATAAACATCATCTAGATAATTCCCAAACAAATCCCAAAGAAAAACAAATCAAAATGAATAAAAGAAGCAAATGGTCATTTGTGCCATTTTAATCAACATGCCTACTTTGGCTATTCCTAGGACTCAATTCTTAACAGAAACCAATGTGGATCTTTGCACCCCTTGATAGTACATGTAGTGATGTACCAAGACCCACTTTGTTATCTGCCAAAAACTCTCAAACACTAAATTTAAATTGCATTTGAAAATGGGATCTAGTGTAGGTATCAAGATCACACTTTCAAAAACCACTCAAATGAGCTCCATTTTAGATCCCAAGAAACCAGAGATGCTCAAGCATGTGATCAACAACTCCACCAAAATTCAACCAAAAATTCAAAAACTTTTCTCTTTCGGCCATTTCTACAAACACCTTACAGATAGAATCCATTTGGCCTAACTATTACTGTTTTGATCAAATCTTGTCGAGCCATTTTGTTTGCATTGATCACTCTTGTCTCCCCTGAGCACAACCAGACCAAAACCCACCCTAGTTCTAGCCCCTGGCGCCAGTGCAACGCCACCCCGACGCCATGCTCACCGGCCAATGTTGCCAATGCAGTAGCAGACTGGCAGTCCCTCTCCGCCGCTCCAGGAAGCTAGGCGCCACCCTACCGCCACCCACGGTCCACCCCACGGCGACTGCCAGCCATTGGACCACTCCCCAGCCTCGTTGCCCATTCTCTCTGCGCGCAGCCAAAGCGCGCCAGAGCGCCCTCACCGCCAGCATGCCACAGACCGCCCCTCGACCCAATACCGTGCACGCCGCTCTGCCTCGACCCCAGCACCCCGCCAGACATGGCCGTGCGCCGCCGCGCGACCCACATTTGCCATGCGCCGCGTCAAGCACCGCCTCTATTCCCCAGAGTGCGGGATGCTCCCGACCAAACTCCACGACCCCTAGCCGCGCATTTAAGCCATAGGTGACTGCCAGGAGGCAGGCCACCGTCCGCCTACGCCGCCCATGCCTCTAGCCGCCTGTATCAACGTCACCGACGAGCTCACCGTCATGCCGCTCGGTCCCCTCGTCGACCTATAAAAAGAGGATACCCAGCACAAACTCCTCACACCATCTCACTCCCCTCTCCCCACTGATCCTTCCACCCCATCCCCGGAGCGAGGCGAGCCGCTGTTCGCCGGAATTTAGCCGAAGCTTGCTGCAGCAGAGGAGGAGAGGCGCCGTCGATTTCGTCCACCCTAGGAGCCACCGCGACCACGCCTGAGTCTGCCGTCAATAGCACGTTTGATCGCCCCTATCGCCACGCTAGCTGGAGTCCTGGTATGCCCCCATTGCACCCCCACCGAGCCGCTAGGGTTAGCTCTCGCCGGCGACCTGTTCGCCGGGGACGACAATCTTTAGCCGTAGTTCTTCTTTTTAATCGCACGGTCCATGTTGCCCCGTACCGCTTCGCATTTGATGTGTCGCTGACCTGCGGGACCCCCCTGTCATTTGTCATTTGCACCGCGGAGCGCCACTGGGCCGACCCGTTAGTTTTCCCGCGCTAGCCTATGAATTCAAATATAGGTTTTTCTATTTTAGTTTGAATTCACTTATGTCCCTTAGTTTAAAAATCAATTCCAGAAGATCCACTGAACCAAGTTGAGTGATTCAATTTTTTTTAGAAAGCTACTAGAAAGATCTATCCAAGCCCGTTGGAATTAGTTCATTTAGAGTTAGAGATCTCTCCTAGTAAAAATAACAAGATAGAAGCATTTGCACATTCAAACATTTTTATAAAATCAACCATGATAGCTTTTGAGTTGATTCCAACTCTCAAAAATCACATTTAACCATACCTATCTGAATATGTAATAATATTAAGGTTACATACAATGACTTTGGACTAGTACGAAAATAATGCTATATAGGCATTTCTAGTCACTTTAAATCATTAATTATAAAACTGAATTAAATGTGATCCAACCTTTAAATCACATTCCTATATGTTAGAGTATGTGGTGATGACATGTGTCTATATGATCCCATATTTTAATTGGTGAATATTAAATCTTAGTTATTTTTCAATGAGTAGAAATTACTTTTCTTAAATAAAAAGAATGAAGCTAGTTAATAAAACCTTGTGATGCTTGTGATGATAATAGATCATTGAAAAATGTGTGCTTAAGTGTGCTAAGTAGACTAGTTAAGTATTGTTTGGTGATTGTGTACACCATATGTATTTATAGACAATAGTATCGACCAAGCTTTCGAGGAGGAGGAGTGCTATCAAGAGGAGGAAGAAAACTTCAACCACTTCACCAACCAAGGCAAGCTAACACTTGCAAGTGTTATACTAGCAAGCCGTCATTAACAGTGCAAGCTATTGTTAGCAAGCTAGAATATTTAGATAACCTAAGCAAGATGCATTAGGCATGCTTTGGTTATACCACTTTGACTAGTACCTATTCCAAGATTAACTTCAAGATTTTACTTTCTTTACTTTATCAAAGTCCTTTACTTATTTTGAAGGTAGCATAAAAGTATAAAACTTGACCTATCTAGATAACTTTAGATGTCATTCTATGGCATGAGATTGATCTTAGCATCCCACCTTAGTGAACACTCTTAACTTAGTAGCTTAGAGCTAAGTCAAAACTTGAGTCACTTTAGATGGGAATACTTGGTGAAAATGAATTGTGAAAAACTTGGAATGATGAGTCATTCTATTGAGATGTTTTGACATGTGTGAGAAACACAAATGGTTTATGATGATGAAAACGTTGAGGCATGAGCCTTGACCCTTTTATAAAACTGATGGTTGGATTCGGATGCGATACCATTCCAATTTTACCGTACAACCACAATACCTGAATTGGGTAAGGCTTAGCCGGAAGTTTATATGCATTTGTATTAGTTCCCTCGTGGGAGAGGTTGGAGCTGAGGCTACCGCTCAATGTTGTCCACCTATGCAGTGCCCAAGATGACAAATGGTCATGGTTGGGAGGCCATGCTCATAAGAGAGGTGCTTATACTAGGGTGTGTAAAGGAAAGGTTATGTTTGATTATCTGCATACTAAGTATGATGATTCAGGGTTATCCTTGACATATGTATCGAATCTTGTGGTGAAAGTGTACCACCTCTACAGAGTGTCAAACTATTCGAATAGCCGCGTCCACGGTTATGGACAGTTGGAGTGGCCATACTGTTTCGTTGTCAGATGTTTTCAAAATGACTTATGAGATGACTGATGAATCTTGACTTGACCACAATAGGGTTGTGGCTATGACACTAGGTTCCCAACTTAAGTGGTTCTAGAACTTTGTTTTATATTTCTTTGTTTCTGAACTCAGCTTAGGTTTCAAACTTAACTTCATAGTTAAAACTTCGCTTTAGCTTTTCTCACTAGAATTATACTACTTGTTAGTGGTAGTTTGCGAGTACTTAAAGACTACTCATGGCTTTTGTCCCTGGCTATTCCTATGGCCAGACTATGAAGGAGACTAGCAAGATGACGGCCAACAGGATGGCTATGATAACTAGGACTATTTGCCTTCGTCAGCATTGCATGTGCCCCTGAAGATGGACCCCACCGCTAAGCTTATTATTTATTCTGTTGCTTGTTGTATTAAGACTAGATCATGAGATCCTTATTTGTGTAAGACCTTATTTATGGTTTGTAATGGATGATGTACTATGCTATCCAATCTGTTATGTCTCGCAAAAATGGTAATCCTGGGAATGCGATGTATGACATAACAGGCATCTCGGATTAAAAATCCGGGTGTTGACATTCCGTTAGTTTGGGTAGGGTCGACTAGATTAGTTAGTATCCTGAGGCGGTTAGAAGCACTAATAAAATAAAGGTTGGTGTGGTAGGTCTTCACTTCTTGTCTTGGTTGACTTATCGGGTGGTTTCTTGTGGATATTGAGGATCCTTCGGTGATCGACTTCCAGGTTCAATGGGGTTCTTGTTGTAGTAGACTGATGAACAAGGGAGTGTTGCGCTATTGACGAGTCTTGAGAGGTGAGTTGGACGAGGTATGCCATCCTGCGGAGGTGAAGTCTTCGAGTTGTTCTAACTTGACTATGTCGAACTCCTGGTTCTTGCGATGCTTTTCCGTTCATATACTCTCGAGGTTAGTCTGGATCTCAGTACCGACAGCTAACATAGGGGTTTCCTGAGTTACTAGGTGGGTTATCGCTCCTCGAGTCACATTTTTAAGGAGCTCAAAGCAAACCAGAACATACAAACCAGGCGAACAGAGCAAGGGGATCACAATGTCCTCGGCAGACAGCACACATCAAGCAACACAATACGCACTTAGGCAAGCAAACACAGTCAACGTTAGGGACCAAGGAGTTAACTACTCGCGATGTAGGGGAATCCTATTCTTAAGACTATTGACCCTAGATATCGTCTTTCTTCAGGTCGGAGTCACTATCTTGCAGATTAAGCCTTCGTCGTATCTTGGACGCTTCTTGATATTGCAATACTTGATGTCTTCTAAATATGAGGATTCCGCTGGTAGAGCGATATTGTAGTCTCATTGTGTTTGCTGGTAGTTGTTGGTATTCATCTTGTTCTCATTGTCTTCACCGGGTTCTAGATCCTAGTTATTTAAAATCCGTAGGTTTGAAGTTTGAAAGAGAGTTAGAGGAAACCATTTTCGAAAGCATTTACTTAGAGTAAGAGAAGAAGTAGAACTTTTTGAAACTCATTGAGAAACTAGTTTTCGAAAGCCAGGGTTTTCAAAATAAGGTTCCTATCTAGCGACCATGCTAATGAAGGTTCTCCTACAGTCAGGATGGCTCTGATTCCAAGTCTGTGGGGCCCCCGGATTTGTCCTCCGAGAATCCCTGTTATGCATACAACCACGATCCCATGATCAGTTAGTCGTGGCACATAACCGACAAGTATCAAAGGAAACATCCGATAATTAAGAGAATACATAACATACCTTAATGGCCCTTATGGCTACATTGATCAACATCAGCGGAAATTCCTTAAGCGCAGTGCCCGAGCCATGCCTTAACCTACAGGCAACTGACTGGGAGGACTCCCTAGTTCGCATAATCGTCATCGTCACCTTCTTCTTCAGATCTGACCAAGTTAATAGCCAGGGACAATGCCAGTGAGTACTTTGAATGTACTCGCAAACCACCTTAAGATAACAATAATACCAAGAGGATATGCATTATGGCTGTGGTAGTAGGAGGGCTCCAAGAGAGGTTATTTTAACAAATAGTTTCTCTTGTAGATATAGGATCTACATATCTTTGTTAAAAACTTTTGTAAACATTTTGGAAACCTTTTTGAAAAGTGTTGTAAAACACTAGGATTGGGTCACCCATTTGTTCCCCTCTTCTGGTCGTCTCACGACCAAACTCCTTTCATTCCCCTTCCGACCATCCCCTGGTCAAAACCATCCTCCTTTCCGACCATCTCATGGTCAAAACGTTTTCAAAGCCCTTGCTTTTCCGAAATGCTTTTTGAAAACAAAACCAGCAGCGCTCTACAGCAACCTTCCCAACCGTCCATGACTGCAGACATGGCTATTCGAATAGATTTACACTCTGCAGAGGTTGTACACTTTAGCCACACCATCCGGCTACCCTGCCCTGATCTACACCGATCATGGGTCGAGTAACCGATCAAGACTCTCCGAAAGCCCACTCCAGTGTAAGTGCCTACCCTATAAGTGTTTTCCCCTCAACACCGGGACGCCCTATATAGTTCCCAAGCCAACCGGAGTGCTTTTTCCACTGCACAGAGTGTGCGCTTTCAATGAGGGGCTCATAGTAACGCGTGGAGGTCCGTAGACCCTTCGTTCCTTCTCCCGGTCGATGTTTTACATGGACCATTGTCCAGAGAAGGCCCACCCTCCAGAGATTTGCATCCCCTATAGTTGTTGTGAGGTAGCTTACACCAGAATAAACAATCTTCAAATCTAGTCCTGTCCGATTTCAGGGTAATGTGGTTGCACGGGTTAATTGTTCTAGCAAACTGCAAAGAACCAGGTGCATTTTTGTAAACCTTTTTCCTCCAGATTTCCTCCAGCATTTGGTAAAACAAAAACCTTTTTCTTTCTCACATGGGTTTTATTGTAAAACATTTAGTAAAACTTTTCTCGGGTTTTTCCCATCCTCTAGTTTGGCTTCGGCTAAAACGGGGTCTCCAATGGGGTATGGTGTTATACCATCTACTATCCTAGGGGGCAAGTAGGTGTCACCAGGGGGGGGGGGTTGTACTTAACAGTACAAGGGTATAATGGTTTGGAGGGGCCAAGCCACTTACAAATGATAAATCATCATATACTAAAACAATGCAGTTTCACAAACAGTAGATAAAACATGCATAAGTAAAATATCAGGACAAGGTTTATGAGCAAGAAGGTGGCTTGCCTGTGATCAACAGTATGGCAATATTTCCCTGGACTTCTTCTGAGAATACTGTAATAACCAATAAAAACCATCTTCTTCTGCTCTCCGATATAATCGCAACTATCATCGATAGGGAACACATGCAAACAAACAAAAGGGCACAATCAAGACAAGGAATACAATCACCAATAACATACAGCAAACAAGCAATTGAATAATACCAAATTAAGATTCAGTAGGTTTTGACAGGATTGGATTTAGAAGATTGAGATAGTCTTGGAGGTATGGAAGAACATCCCTTAGGGTTTATAGTCGAGGAACTACCTAAGAGAGGGTTTTGGACCAAGGACCTATTCAGTATGATACCATTGTGTAAAAATGATACCAACAGATAGGTGTTGATAAAATGAAACCAACAAAAGTGGTTTCACTATTTTATCACTTTTGTTGAATTACTTATGAATTTCCTAGTGATAAAAGCTCTAGTTTTAGGAAATAATTTACCAGAAAATTTTGGAGCTCCAAAAATTATTTCATTGGATGATTTTATAGGTTTTGATGTAATGAATATCTGAAAGTTGGAATCACTCAAAAATAATTACTAGAATGCCCTCAGGAAATTCCCAAAGGCAGTTCTAGAGCTGTTTTGTCTTTTTCACCAAATTAAATCTATAGAGGCTTTCTAGTTTATTCCAAGGCCACATGGTAGGCATTTAGAATACCTTTCTATAGAAATTGGAATCAACCTTTTTGGTGTTTTGGAACTACTGTGATGATTTATCTAGTGGTAACACTATGGGAACAAATGTTTAAATTATTAAAATTCCTCAGAAGCTCAATAAATCATGAGCTCCTCGTTTTTGATAGATATTTGTGGGCCAACTCACAGAGAGTTGAGACCAACTCAAAAGCTGGTACTAAATGATCTAGGGAATTTTCTGAAGTCAGATTTGTCCTGTTTTTGTTATTTCTACAAGGGCCACAATATTGTTCACCTTGGCATGGGACCAAGGTCCATGGATGGGTAAAATGAATATCTAACAGATGGATTTGGTTTCATGTTAAATGGATCTAGGGAGTTCCCTGAGGAATTTATTTAGTGTAAATGATACTCTTTAGAAGATTAAATGCTAGAAAATAATGAAGTTTATTTTTGGCAAACTACCAGTTCTTCATGTTGCACAAAACCTGTAAGAACCTAAAGGAATTTAGAACTAGGATATTTGTGTTGGTTTTCATTTTTGAAACTATTTAAACTAACATGGATATATAGCAGATCTGGAAAGAGATTTATTTAAAAATAAAAGGGGAGATCCTCAGCCGGGCCGGATCCAGGCGCAGCTGGGCCTCAGGACGCACAACCGGCCCACTGGCGCCGCAGTGAGCGCGCGGGGGCGATTTAAATCGCTGACAAGTGGGGCCCACCGGTTAGTCGCACTAGGGTGGCGAAGGGGTATCGACCGCTGCCCGCTGTCGGATCAAGACAGGATCGACGGTGCTGGACCATCGTCTAGCTTGCGATAGGGGCAGGGACGAGGAACCCTAGGCGGCTGCTCGGTGCGCCGGGGGCTCACCTGCGGTCACGGGGAGGTGACGGGGAGTGGCGGAGAGGACGCAGTGCACGGCGGCGACCTCGACGATGGGCGGCATGGCGAGGTTCTACGCCGGAGGAAGGTTGGCGCGACAATGTTTGTAGATTCGCTCGGGAGCTCACCAGAGGTGGCTTGGGGAGGCATGCAAGGTGACAGTGACATGTCTTCTCAGATTTGGGGATCCTGGGGCGTGTAAGGGTGTTGCATGTAGTGGAAGAGAGGGTTTGGGAGCTTCTGGTTCACTGATGGTGTTCCGTTTGGCATGTCGACGGTGGCGGCGCTCCGGGGTTCCTGCTGTCAAGGGGAAGGTAGAAGGGGATAGGTCAGAGGTAGTAGACCTTGAAAATATCACATGCAAGTGGTGGGGAGAAGAGAGAAGGCGACCTTGGGCACGAGTTTGGCCATGGCCAAAACTCCCCTTCCTTCTTTCTCTCGGGCAAGGCAGGGCAGGGGAGGAAGAGGGAAGCTTGGGGGAGGTAGGTGGGGAGGAGAGGAGCGAAATGGGGCAGTAGAAGAGGTTGGGGTGGCCTAAGACCTTTTATCCCGAGTGAGAGGGTTCATGGTGGACCATGTGCACAAAGGGCTAGGGATCGGTCCATGGCTTGCTCATTGGCTGAGCTGGGCGGTGGAGAGAGGGTGAGGGGGCTCTGTGTCGTGCTAATGAGCAGAGAGGGGGTGGGGCAGCAGTAGTTTGCAATTTAATGGGCAAGACTTGTCTCCTTCTTTTCCAAGAGTAAAGGGACAAGGAGGTAGACTTTGCTACAGCGCATTGCTACAATGTAGCTCGACTAGGGGAGTGGGTGTTATGCTGTGCAAGTTTGGCTGATCCAAAGGGTTGAGGTTTGATGGGGTTTAGCTTAGGGATTTGCTTAGTTTACTTAATTTGATCCAACAATGAGTATGCATGAAGTTTATATACTTGCATAGAACGTGCTGGGGAAATGGTACCGGAACACTTATGTGGTCATGGTACATCCCTAGGATTTATGTGAGATTTTTCTAAGGAGTTAAAGTTCACTTACAACCCTTTATTCAAAAAGTGCAGAATGGGTTTTATTGAATCCATTTGATATTTTTGAATTGGACAGAGAATGTTTTTGGTTTGAGATGGTCCACAATGTGAATACACACTTAGGGGAATTTTCCGAAGATTTATTGAGGCTTACAAGTATTTAAAACTATTATTATTCCATTTCTGCCATTTAAGAAAATAGGCAAAAAGAAATAACAAGGGATCCCAAAAATATTTATTTTTGCGATGGGATAGTAGGGTATGATATATAGGCCTCAAAGGTATCTTGAGTTGGCAAGGTGATTTGGAGAAAAGTAATCTTGCCTTTAGAAAGAGAGTTTTGGAGTTTTTGGCAATTTAGGAGATTTAATAGATTTTGGTCAATAATAACTATGGGTAATTATTGATAAATCTTTATAAGCAAGGTAGATGATTAACACAAGGTGGAACAAGCATTTACAACCTTTGTATTTGATAAGTCAGGGTGATTTTGGTGGAAAACAAGGAAAAATGGATCTGGGGTAAAGTTGTTGTCATACCAACAAAACCTTGCTGGATCTTGGAGCTCGGATCTCCCCTTGGGGCATGGGCTATATGGATGGATAGACCAAGTGATTTAGATAACCATGGTACATAGTTTTTTGCTTGATCATGCTTGAGTGTTCAAAGGATGGATCTCAAACTTTGAATAAAATATGCTTGCCAAAGCAGATTATCAGATAGCCTTCAAAACCATGTGGGTTTAAGAAGTACCAAGATCCAATTGGAACAAGTGAAGTAGGTATTGATAGACCTATAAGCGTAGATCATAACCATGCAAATATTTGGTCCATAGAAGGTTGGATGATGGTGTGAGCTTCTGTCAAAGTAGGCATGATGATAAGATTGGCAGGAAAGGTTAATTTCTTGCATGCAAAACCATCAAGAACAAGTGGGTTGGAGGATGATCTAACCAAGGGAAAGAGTGGGCCTTGCTAGTACTTAGGATGGTTTACAATATGGTTCAAGTGCATTTCCAAAAAATGCACAAGGGTTGAGAAAGGGAGGCATTCAGAAAGGTGATGGTGAAACGGATTCCAGACTTAGGCAAATTTGGCAGATTTAGGGTTTTTGACTAGAATATGAGAGGAGATGTTTTTTTATGGGTTGCAAGGTACCAAAGCATCATCAAGTGGATAATGTTGAAGTGTAGATTGAGTAGAAAGGATCCATGCTTGATATTGGTCTTCAAGGACTTGGAAGCTTCTAGAATGGATCATTTCAGAGTTGATCTCATTAAGGGTTTTAAGTGAGCACATGGTGGCTAGAGATTAGATCTAGCCTTGCAGGATTTCCTAGGGTTGGCGATCTTAGTAAACTATTGATCCTATGGGATGAGCTCCTAGAGTAGCTCATTCTACATCGTAGGCATACAAGTCAAACAGCAGATCCAGGCGATTTATCTTATAAGCAAAACAAATCCACTACTGGGGTTACCATCAAGCCTGGCTTGAGGTAAAGCTGGGTATTTTGAAGAGGTTGGAATTTGCAAAGGATGAGAGTCCTTGGTATCTCTACCAAGAGTAGAAGTCAAAAACTTTATAAAGAGGTTTTGGGAAAACTAGAGATGAGAGTAGTTGAAAGGTCTGTCTTGAAAACATAAGGAGATTGTAGTATGTAGCTCTCCATAGTTTGGGGAAATAGAAGCTACTAAAATGGGGGAGGTTGTAAAGGTATCTTGGCTCAGGTTTTGAAATGCCAGAACATTTGAGAATATAGAAATTAAGCCAAGACAGTTTTGGGAAGTAGCTTTTGTCAACTGGTGTTGAGGTAAGGAGTATATCTTCTAATACACAATCATAAGCATAAACATATTCAAACAACAGGCAAACACTTCATCACTAAACAAGAAAAAGTTTTTGTTCCCCCTGATTTTTACATTCTGGACAACTAATCAGGGTTGCTGAAAGTGGGATGTTATAGCCGACACCATTTGCGGGCTGCTCTACGCCTATAGGCCGACGACGCCATCTCTGGGCTCCTCTACGCCTCTAGGCCGACGAAGTTATGTGAGGTCCTCTCTGCCTCCTAGCTTGCGCTATCAGCTATCTTCTCTCTGCAATCTGCGATGCATTCTTTGGCACAGCTCTGATGATATTCCATTTTTCTAAATGACAAACTAAGATTGTGCACGTCGATAGATATGAGTCAGATCATAGTGATTACCTTAGCAGAGCAAGTATTACAGAAAGGTTAATAAAGTTGTCACTGGTTCAGCAGATAGATTTTATGCAGCTGATATCTGGACATGTTCATTTAGTAATGCCCATTCCTAAGATTGGCCGATACCTGATAGTCCTTTATACACGGATGCATTATGTTGAACAGGATAGTGTGATCCAACTGCCAATTTAAGCTTTAGTGAGTGTATATATTAACGATTAATTTGCAACCGTTTATTTTTAAATCATAATTTCCTGTCCGGTCAACTGACTAGGTATAGGGTTAAGTTGCTATGAAAAGTCACATTTTCAGGGAAGTGCTAATCACAAGGACCGGCTTGGATTACACCTACATCTTGTAGGTGATTATTTCATGTGTTTTTTAGTTCCTCTTTCATATGCATACATTAGACATGACTTGCCACTGCAGCTCATGGTAGGACCTTAAATCGGGCAGTATGATGACAAAGGTCCAAGGTATTAGAAAGATGTTGGAGCTGTCGTTTACAATTTCTTATTTAAATTATATTTCACTTTAGTTGTGAAAAACTATTGGATTGCTATTTGCTGTTTAAATCTTGAGAATTTACAAAATGAGGGTGTCTTCTTTAATAGTTTATATATATCAGTATTGCTGACAACAGACATTGTACATATACCATTGTTAAAATAGACAATATTGGGGTATATGGTTCAATCTCAAGTTGAGCACATGTAGCGTGCTTATATGTATCCCCCATAATACTATTTTTACTCTCGCATATCTGTAATATTGTAGCAAGATGTTCTAACTTTTCTTTCTGTCGCCAAGAGCAACAAGTAAACTTTCATGTTTGGATACCTTCAATTTTGATTTTGAATTTAGGCTACACGATGTGTCTTGGAACATCACTTAACGACCACAAGTGGGGTCCACTTCAGTTAGGCGGTGCGATGAATGATTCCTTCGAGCGGGATTCGCGCGCTGGGCAGGAGCTTGTGTCGCGGCTGTTGGATGGGCATGAGGAAGAGAGTGGTCAGACATGTAGAGACGATGTTGGGGAAACAAGGAGTAAGGTAAACTGTTGTTATTTTTGAATACACGTGCGTTGCACGTACACGCTAACTAGTTATGTAATGGATAGAGTAGGATCTTATGGGATTATGATTTTTCTGATATTTGTACTTCAAAAAATATTCCTATCAAATTTCTATGGATTTATTGTATTGTGCACATTTTCAACACTTGCTTTTGCAGTATTGGAGTCCCTCCGGGTTCCGATCCATTCAACCAATTGGTCTTACATCGTCAAATTTCGTAGATTTGTCTAGATTTTCTTGTATCTATACAGTGAAACGTGTCTAGATACATGCGTTTAGACAAATCTGTAACATGTCTTTATGACAGGAAGGAGTTCAAGGTATTGGATAATTAGACAATATTTGCATAATTAACTCTAGAATATTAAACATAATCGAGAAAAACTAAATCGGAATATGACTCACGTCCTTTTCTTCTATTGATGAAGTAGTTGTGGTTGTTGCAGGCTTGATGTTGTTGAGACAACATTGGCGAAGATTGGTCGAAGACGGAGAGCGGTACGCAACACCGCTCGATTTGGAAGGTAGAGGTCTAGTGGGGAAGATGCAAGAAGTCACGCGAAGAACTTCCCAAATTATTTCTCCTATCTTGTACAGGATCACAAATACGAGCGATTCTGGAGACCTGCTCTCTCGTTCGCCAGTGTACATCTGCGCTTGGTATGGAGTAGGCTATGGTGGCGTCATAAGAAAAGAGATGGAAAATCCCTAATATTACAATATAACGATGGAATCCGTGCATGCGCTTGTATAGAGCATCTCAGGAAAACCCTAACAGATGCAACGTGGGATGAGTCCAAGTTTCAATGTTTGCCCACAATCTAGGAGCAATCCGAACCAACTAATAGTCAACATATCTGTCAAAAATCTTAACAGTTTTCCTGAGCAGCAAAATTAAGCTTGGCTCGAGACTCATTCTGCAAACTGCGGCATGGCAGCAAGTGGTCGGCGGCAGAAGAGGAGTGTGATGTATCACTTCTCTTCTCACTAACTTACCAAGTGATGAAATACTCCATCTTATAAGGTGTTGCAGCTCTCCTCTATTTTTTGTGAGACTAAACATAGCTCACACTCATCTTTCCACAAACATGTGCTGGCGCACATATGGGCTTCCACACATATAAGATTTGAGATTTAAGGAAAATCTGAAATATTACATGGCCACACCGAATAGGCCCATTATTTCTAACACAAGGCAAGGACTCATGTCTTGCCTAACTTTTGTCACTGAATGGTTCCCTTCTTGGTGGTGTCACATCATTGAGGACTCTCGGCCCACTTCTTCGGGTAAAACATAGATTATTTCTGTCAGATTGGGCAATGGCTATAGCGTTAATGTAGCATTCTCCCTATAGGTGTTGTTCTTGGAGGTCCGATCTTCTGTTGGCACTCGCACTGGATAAATATACCTTGGCTCTAACCAGCAGATCCTAGGTACATCGATGGCACGACAATGTGGCTATCTTGGGTGGCAGGGGTCGAGAACCCGAAGGATGTTGTGGTGTATGAATTGCATGAGGATGCTCGACGAGTATTAGCTAATGACTATAGACCTATATTGCGAGAGGAGAAGGGCACTACGAGGCGAAGTGAAACAATGGTCAGGACGCAAGCGACAATTTGTTGGTTCAAGGCCTCTTACATCGGTGGAAGTCTTGCATGCTCTTTTGGTCCTGATGCCACCTCTTCCAACTAAATGGATCACGAAGCTGGTTCACTCTATGACATGTGAGGCGGGAGGTCCCTTCGACACAGTGAGGATGACCCTGGAGATTATGTGAAGCTAGCAGTCCTTCATACCATCAACTTTCCATCTTCCCCAAAGCAGGAGTGCCTTAAATTTCCTCTTTTTTGTAGAGTTGGACTCTTGGGAGGGGAGTCGGTGTATTTGTCTAGCCTTATTTCGAGTGGTTGGGTGGTTCGGCTTGATCTTAGGCGCATAACTATATTCGTTCAATCCATACACCGATATGTAAGATTTGGCTTTTCTTGAAAAATGGTAAAGCCTCATAAAGCAACAACAATTTCGATCAAACTCAGATCCTACTAATCTATGTCACCCATAACAATTTCCAAGTTGCTTATCACTTTGATAATCTTCATCGTGGATACTTTGGTCTTCCCAGGAGCCATGTTCAGTACTCATCTGTATCCACCAGCCAGCCTAGAATGGCAGTGTAAGGGTGTGTTCGAAAGTCCTCTAGCTTCCCGGAAATCCATCATGGGAGAATGCCAAAAGTCCTAGATCCACGAAGCTAGATACAATAAGTTAGGTCAAGCTGCTATTGAAAATACGGAGGACCACTTTCAGGAATTCGCGGATCAGTAAATCATGAAGCCGATGGAAATTATGGAAAAATGCCACCAACAAGTAAATATTGTTTCAATCCCTTGCTCTATTCCTTCCCCGTCTGTCTATTTTCTAGCTACCGATGCAAAATGGAGCCCGATGTAAAACATCTTCACATGGAAGAGATCGGGGATTCCGGCTCCACCCACCACCTTATTGTCCAAGATGAGGCTATCTGCCACCTTGCCACACTCAAGGCCAAAGACGATGGTGCCAGGCCGTGTTTCCTAATCCTCTAGTCGAAAGCTGACGACGAAGGTGTTGATCTCGCAACACCCACTCAGTTTCGCATGGTTGTGTTGGGCCACATAGAGATAAAACAAAATTTTCCTATGTGGGTGATCCCAAAATCTTGTCGAGGTAGAATGCCAGGAGGATTACTAGTAGACCCGCGGTTGTGGATTACTGATGAAGCGCGTCGGTTGATGTAGTGCAGTCCAGATGATCCGTTCCAATCCACGCTCATCATATCACTGATCGTACATCACCTATGCCAGTTGATACCTTCGATCCGGATTACCGATGTAGTATAGCTCTTTTTCCCTAGTAGACCAAGGTTATCGAATCCACGGGAAGCGAATGCGTAGTGAAGTTACTTTAATGGACCTTCGGGAGTTTTAGAATTCCTTTCGTATTTTTACTGGACTAGTATCTTGCGTCTTTTTGTTGTTGTCGATGATGGAGAGAGAGGGCCTAGGGCGTTCGGTTTCACCTGTAGCTGTGCAAAACATCTGATGGAAATAAAAGATAGAAATAAAGTATGTCTGTACTTGTTAGAGCAAGATAAATTATATGTGGGTAGTGCATCCATAATTGCTATTGCCTCTGCAACCGCTTATAGCAATAACCTACTAGTCTCATCCATAGAAGAAAGAGAACTAATGATATGCATAGTGATGTCACCGTTAATCCCAAGCAAATCCCTCACATACAGTGTACTACCCCTTCTGTCATTGGGGTTCCCAACCTGCAGATCAGTCATCACTCATACTCCCTATACCTGGATCAACCCTCATGCTCTTGGGTACTTGACAAGTCCTTAGATTGAGGTAAGAGAGGATACAATAATCATCATGTCATACAAACTAATACACGATCCCATCTATGATAAATCACATGCACAATTGCTACATGGCTAGGCCGAAGCCCATAGCCCAAGGAGAATTACTCACACATAGAGATGAGATCAACAATCACAAACATTGTAATGAAAATCATAAGATTGATAGCAATAGTCTTACAATGTTGCCAATCAGAGAAGAGATCTACTATTACAAGTGGTGGAATATGGCTATGGAGATGGAGAAGGGTTTGGAGATCTGGGGGCGGCTGGAGATCTGTGGCAAAGACTTTTTTGGCAAGGTTTGGCTTGTTTTCTCGTCGCCCGAGGCTTCTTTATATAGGGGTCCCTTCATGAAAGTTGTTCTGTTTGCTCTAACGGTGGCAGCGCCAACTATATGACTGGAGCTATACGGTCGGAATTTTTCCTCCGGCCGTATAGTTGGTCGTTAAGGCACCTGCCTCTGTTGTTCAGCTCCTGGTTTCTTCTGGTTGTTGGAAATCTCGTATCTTTGACTTTAATGTAGTGAT
The DNA here is from genome assembly GCA_910589775.1 of Avena eriantha. Lineage (NCBI taxonomy): Eukaryota > Viridiplantae > Streptophyta > Magnoliopsida > Poales > Poaceae > Avena > Avena eriantha. The sequence goes on along the minus strand of OU342746.1, from coordinate 84,566,106 downwards.
TCCCTCCTTTAAATCACATTATCTGCGCAGGAAAATAATAAAGAAAGGATTGCATACCCCTCTAAATAGAGCTTGTTCGTCTGCGGTACCAAAGTTGGCAGGCCAGCGCATGGCGGTACCTAAGTTGCCTGAAATTACCGCGTTTCGAAAAGTTGGGCCGCCAACTAGTGAGAGGGGCCATTTCGAGGCAAACTCATCTCACCCTGCCAAATACAAACATTCCGTTAAACCGCCCTGTGAAGTAGACGGTCAGGACCCACATGTCGGTTATCTGTCCGTGACGTGGGCGCCAACGCGGCAACCTCTTAGGCAAATCGAGCAGCTAAGTGGATCGGATGCGTTGACCAATTTCACAAATCCATTCCCAGCTTTCCCCTAGCACTGGCGGTGTCGGAATCCACCCTCCAGGCAGGATAATCCCTTCGGAGATTTGACTTCTGGGGCCAAGTTGCTACGTCCAGTTGCTGCGCCCAGTCGCTGATACCGAGCTCCAATGGCGCATGCCATAGCCGCTGTTGCGAGGCTCTAGTCCGCCTCCGCCGCCGACGAGCCGAGCAGCTCGGAGGATGGCAGATCCTACTATCAAGAAAGAAGAAGTTCTGTCTACAAGCGGGTGATCTACCCTTCTCTTTGCTATTCGCACTAGTTACAACTGCTAGCTGGCTACTGAACCTCAAATTGTTTGTTATCCCATCGCTGACAAACATATTTTGTCCATAGTTTTCTGTCAAGTGGGATCTACGCGGACCCTCTTACCTGGTTACGGTAGTCCTCTATAGGTACGACTCTAAGGCAAGAGGTATGGACACCATTGTTTCACGATGGAAGAAGCGCCTGCGCAGATCTGCACTATATCTGGTATGGTTACTGCTCTGCGTAATCATGTTGAATTATTGCCGAAGCACACTACAAAGTTCAGCTTCATGGATGAACGTGGCATCATGGTTCCTATAACGTGTGACAGTCAGCTAATTAGGTTGATGAAAAGGTATGCTTCGACTGCCATGTTTGAGCTGAAATGTGATGTACTGGATGTGGAAGCTGCTGCAACTGGGAGTCGTCCTTCTATTTTTGGACAGGGTGGTTGCTCTAACCCAATTAGCTCCTGGTAAGCAAATGTCTCTTGGGGTTTGCATGTTTGTGCTGAATTGTAATTTTTGTTTTATTTACTCTGTAGATATTGGACAGTTATGCAACAGTCTTGTTTCGTTGACAGGAAGCACCGCAAGGTTAGAAACATGACTGTCGGGTCAGTCATTTTGCTGCCCGAAGAAATTAAAGATGAGTGGAAAGATGTCATTTTGCTGCCCGAAGAAATTAAAAACGAGTGGAAAGATGATGCTGGACACGATTCTGGTGCCCATTGTCCCGGCGATGCAGAGTACGTGAAGCTAAGAAAATTGGCATCGAGGAAGAGGAAGAAGGCAGGAAATGAAGAAGCCATTGGACGTGAAGGCTTGGCACCCAGGCTGCGGAAGAAGGCTGCTGGCAATGAAGATGCATAGTAATGTGTTGAACTTGAACCTATATATGTAATTCTGATCCCTCTGTGTGTGGCACGTTGCTGGGCGAAACAATCTACCCACGTTCTCTGAGTAAAATGTAGCGTGACTTAGGGTTTGGAAACGCCCGAGTCAGTAGTTGAATCCGAAATTGTGATTTCGCCACTGCTATCTGAAAACAAGGACCCACCGGTTCCACAATTGTTGAGGGGCAGGAGGTCTCCAAATACGACGAAATGTAAGTGGCACAGAAATAAATTATTTAAGCTGTCACACTCCACGAAGCAGCAACTTATTTTAGATGCTGCACACCGACGTGGCAACATAAACAACAATGTTCTCATCGATAATTCCCAGATGAGGAGGAAATGGGTACCACTTTCTGGCCTAATCTTGAGCCCGTCTATCTCACCGCCTCTCTGCTCCTGCATACCCTACATCTGGCGAAGCTCCCGGATCTCCAGTAACCGGGTGTACGTGCTTCCACTTTATAAATTGTGGTTGTGCCATTTGCATGCGGCACAATCCACGTAGATTACGTTTAAACAAACCACCAATGTCAGAATACACTAGTAGAAAAGGTGTCTTTGGTCCACGGTTACGTTCCCAATCCGGGACAGAGATCTAAATCGAGGCAGAAATTGATCTAAATCATAAATTCTTCCACAAATTAATGCGGGGTCAGAGCAATTTTTTTCCTCCCTAGAATCCGGGACCAATAGTTTAGACCGCTAGGTCAACAAGTACAAATATTACAACTTAAAAAGGCATGGAGCTTAAGCTAAATAGAACTAGTTATCACACATCTCCTTGATCTTCCTAATCTTGGCCCGATGCGCATCTTCCTGCGAGAGCAAGGATCGAATTGTCTGCTCCTTCCTTTTAGCATCTTCCTTGCACAGCTTCAATTGTTTCTCTGCATTTTTCCTCATGCACTTGTCAATACTCGTAGTTGTGTACTACAATACTTTGTCCAGGTGGAGATCGTTCCTTGCTTGAGTCAGTTCTTGCTCTGCTTTAGCCTTCAGGGCCAACATGTCCCTCTCCTTCTCGACTTTGATAACCTTGTCTTGCACCCACCTGAGATCTCGCTTATGCTTGGTCGTGTCAACTGGTTCCCATAGCTTCATCTCAACAATGTCAAGAAGTGAGCTGAATACAGATTCTTTCAACTCGATAGTCATTTCCCATAGTTTGTCCAGTGTTTTCTGCATCGATTTGGGCCACTCTGGATCTACCCATTTGACAACACCGCAACAGTCCTTGACACCGTAGAAACCTCATGCCTGCGTTTCGTCCTTAGAAGGCTACAAATTTAGCGGGCACATATCCATGTTTACATACCAGAGGACTGTCTTCATCCTCTAAACCGTGATAGTCGGAGTCATACATCGTCTGGTTGGCCTAACACATCATACACGCATGAGTAAATAGATTAGATCTAGCTCAAAAAATAGATAACTAGCCACATATGATAGAAATAGAGATGAGACGACTCACATCGAAATCACCATCCCTGTTGTCACGACGCGTTTGCTCGCCGTCTCCCCTTGAACCCATGGCGAGAGGGGTAGGGGTGTCTGCCAGAGAGGGGATTGGGATGGAGGCGCCGTCGGCTTGCGTCTACGGTGGGATTGGAGTGAAGTGCGGAAAGTGGCTTCGAGGGTAAGGAAGAGAAGTACGGGGAGGAAGAGAAGTAATGGGTACGTGACACTGGGATGTGGCCCACTGAACTCGTGAGACGTGACACTCGCAACAGGGGAGCGCCCGGTGTTGCCAGTTTGTCCAGAGCAAGCGTGGCCAATCATGCCGTTAGAAGAACACACATGCAATGACACTGGGTGTGGTTCATGAAAAGAACAGACACGCAATGACACTGGTGGATCCTTATGTGGTTTGTTTAGAGGAAAAAACATGCAATCACACTAGGTGGATCCATATGTGGTTTATGGAAGTAAAATACATGCAATGACTCTAGCTGTGATTCATGAAAAGAATAGACATGCAATGACAGTGGTGGATCCTTATGTGGTTCATGAAAAGAACAGACATGCAATGACACTGGTGGATACTTATGTGGTTTGTTTAGAAGAAAACACATGCAATGACACTGGGTGTGGTTTAGGAGAAGAACACACATCCAATGACACTAGTGGATCCTTATGTGGTATGTTTAGAGGAACAAACATGCAATCACACTAGGTGGATCCATATGTGGTTTATGGGAGTAACAGACATGCAATGACTCTAGCTATGATTCATCAAAAGAACTGACAGGCAATGACACTGATGGATCCACGTGTGGTTCATGGGAAGAACATACATCCAATGACACTTGTGGACTCTAGCTGTGGTTCATGAAAAGAACAGACATGCAATGACACTGGTGGATCCATAGGTGGTTTGTCAGGAGAACACACATGAAGTGACACTGGGTGTGGTTCATGAAAAGAACACACATGGAATGACATCGGTGGATCCTTGTGTGGTTTATGGAAGTAACAGACATGCAATTACTCTAGCTATGATTAATGAAAAGAACACGCATGCAATGACACTGGGTGTGGTTCATGAAAAGAACAGACATGCAATGATACTGGTGGATCCTTATGTGGTTTGTTTAGAGTAACAGACATGCAATGACTCTAGATATGGTTCATTAAAATAACAGACATGCAATGACACCGGGTGTGGTTCATGAAAAGAACCGACATGCAATGACTTATGTGGTTTTGTTTAGAAGAACACAAATGCAATGACACTGGGTGTGGTTCATGAAAAGAACAGATAGGAAATGACACTAGGTGGATCCATATGTGGTTTATGGAAGTAAAAGACATGCAATGACTCTAGCTGTGATTCATGAAAACAACAGACATGCAATGACACTGGTGGATCCTTATGTGGTTCATGAAAAGAATAGACATGCAATGACACTGGTGGTTCCTTATGTGATTTGTTTAGAAGAACACACATGCAATGAAACTGGGTGTGGTTCATGAGAAGAACACACATCCAATGACACTGGTGGATCCTTATGTGGTTTGTTTAGAGGAATAGACATGCAATGACTTATGTGGTTTGTTTAGAAGAACACACATGCAATGACACTGGGTGTGGTTCATGAAAAGAACAGACAGGCAATGACACTGGTGGATCCTTATGTGGTTTGTTTAGAAGAACAGACATGCAATGACACTGGGTGTGGTTCATGAGAAGAACACACATCCAATGACACTGGTGGATCCTTATGTGGTTTGTTTAGAAGAACACACATGCAATGACACTGGGGGGGTTCATGAGCAGAACACACATGCAATGACACTACTGGATCCATATGTGGTTTGTTAGGAGAACACACATGCAATGACTCTAGATATGGTTTGCTTAGAGGAACAAACATGCAATGACTCTAGATATGGTTCATGAAAAGAACAGACATGCAATGACTTATGTGGTTTGTTTAGAAGAACACACATGCAATGACACTGGGTGTGGTTCATGAAAAGAACGGACAGGCAATGACACTAGTGGATCCTTATGTGGTTTGTTAGAAGAACACACATGCAATGACACTGGGTGTGGTTCATGAAAATAAAAGACACGCAATGACACTGGTGGATCCTTATGTGGTTTGTTTAGAGGAACAAACATGCAATCACACTAGGTGGATCCATATGTGGTTTATGGAAATAAAAGACATGCAATGACTCTACCTGTGATTCATGAAAAGAACAGACATGCACTGACACAGGTGGATCCTTATGTGATTCATGAAAAGAACGGACAAGCAATGACACTGGTGGATCCTTATGTGGTTTGTTTAGAATAACACACATGCAATGACACTAGGTGTGGTTCAGGAGAAGAACACACATCCAATGACACTAGTGGATCCTTATGTGGTATGTTTAGCGGGACATACATGCAATCACACTAGGTGGATCCATGTGTGGTTTATGGAAGTCACAGACATGCAATGACTCTAGCTGTGATTCATCAAAAGAACAAACAGGCAATGACACTGATGGATCCACATGTGGTTCATGGGAAGAACAGACATCCAATTACACTGGTGGACTCTAGCTGTGGTTCATGAAAAGAACAGAAATGCAATGACACTGGTGGATCCATATGTGGTTTGTCAGGAGAACACACATGAAGTGACACTGGGTGTGGTTCATGAAAAGAACAGACATGGAATGACATCGGTGGATGCTTGTGTGGTTTATGGAAGTAACAGACATGCAATTACTCTAGCAATGATTAATGAAAAGAACACGCATGCAATGACACAGGGTGTGGTTCATGAAAAGAACAGACATGCAATGACACTGGTGGATCCTTATGTGGTTTGTTTAGAGTAACAGACATGCAATGACTCTAGATATGGTTCATTAATAGAACAGACATGCAATGACACCGGGTGTGGTTCATGAAAAGAACAGACCTGCAATGACTTATGTGGTTTTTTTAGAAGAACACACATGCAATGACACTGGGTGTGGTTCATGAAAAGAACAGATAGGCAATGACACTGGTGGATCCTTATGTGGTTTGTTAGAAGAACACACATGCAATGACACTGGGTGTGGTTCATGAAAAGAACAAATACGCAATGACACTGGTGGATCCTTATGTGGTTTGTTTAGAGGAACAGACATGCAATCACACTAGGTGGATCCATATGTGGTTTATCGAAGTAATAGACATGCAATGACACTAGCTGTGACTCATAAAAATAACAGACATGCAATGATAGTGGTGGATCCTTATGTGGTTCATGAAAAGAACAGACAGGCAATGACACTGGTGGATCCTTATGTGGTTTGTTTAGAAGAACACACATGCAATGACACTGGGTGTGGTTCATGAGAAGAACACACATCCAATGCCACTGGTGGATCCTTATGTGGTATGTTTAGAGGAACAGACATGCAATCACACTAGGTGGATCCATATGTGCTTTATGGAAGTAACAGACATGCAATGACTCAGCTGTGATTCATGAAAAGAAAAGACAGGCAATGACACTGGTGGATCCACGTGTTGTTCATGGGAAGAACATACATCCAATGACACTGGTGGACTCTAGCTGTGGTTCATGAAAAGAACAGACATGCAATGGCACTGGTGGATCCATATGTGGTTTGTCAGGAGAACACACATGAAGTGACACTGGGTGTGGTTCATGAAAAGAACAGACATGGAATGACATCGGTGGATGCTTGTGTGGTTTATGGAAGTAACAGACATGCAATTACTCTAGCTATGATTAATGAAAAGAACACGCATGCAATGACACTGGGTGTGGTTCATGAAAAGAACAGACATGCAATGACACTGGTGGATCCTTATGTGGTTTGTTTAGAGTAACAGACATGCAATGACTCTAGATATGGTTCATTAAAAGAACAGACATGAAATGACACCGGGTGTGGTTCATGAAAAGAACAGACCTGCAATGACTTATGTGGTTTTTTTAGAAGAACACACATGCAATGACACTGGGTGTGGTTCACGAAAAGAACAAATAGGCAATGACACTGGTGGATCGTTATGTGGTTTGTTAGAAGAACACACATGCAATGACACTGGGTGTGGTTCATGAAAAGAACAAATACGCAATGACACTGGTGGATCCTTATGTGGTTTGTTTAGAGGAACATACATGCAATCACACTAGGTGGATCCATATGTGGTTTATGGAAGTAATAGACATGCAATGACACTAGCTGTGACTCATGAAAATAACAGACATGCAATGATAGTGGTGGATCCTTATGTGGTTCATGAAAAGAACAGACAGGCAATGACACTGGTGGATCCTTATGTGGTTTGTTTAGAAGAACACACATGCAATGACACTGGGTGTGGTTCATGAGAAGAACACACATCCAATGACACTGGTGGATCCTTATGTGGTATGTTTAGAGGAACAGACATGCAATCACACTAGGTGGATCCATATGTGGTTTATGGAAGTAACAGACATGCAATGACTCAGCTGTGATTCATGAAAAGAAAAGACAGGCAATGACACTGATGGATCCACGTGTGGTTCATGGGAAGAACAGACATCCAATGACACTGGTGGACTCTAGCTGTGGTTCATGAAAAGAACAGACATGCAATGACACTGGTGGATCAATATGTGGTTTGTCAGGAGAACACACATGAAGTGACAGTGGGTGTGGTTCATGAAAAGAACAGACAAGGAATGTCATCGGTGGATCCTTGTGTGGTTTGTGGAAGTAACAGACATGCAATTACTCTAGCTATGATTAATGAAAAGAACACGCATGCAATGACACTAGGTGTGGTTCATTAAAAGAACAAACATGCAATGATACTGGTGGATCCTTATGTGGTTTGTTTAGAGTAACAGACATGCAATGACTCTAGATATGGTTCATTGAAAGAACAGACATGCAATGACACCGGGTGTGGTTCATGAAAAGAACAGACATGCAATGACTTATGTGGTTTGTTTAGAAGAACACACATGCAATGACACTGGGTGTGGTTCATGAAAACAACAGATAGGCAATGACACTGGTGGATCCTTATGTGGTTTGTTAGAAGAACACAGATGCAATGACACTGGGTGTGGTTCATGAAAATAACAGATACGCAATGACACTGGTGGATCCTTATGTGGTTTGTTTAGAGGAACAGACATGCAATCACACTAGGTGGATCCATATGTGGTTGATGGAAGTAATAGACATGCAATGACACTAGCTGTGATTCATGAAAATAACAGACATGCAATGACAGTGGTGGATCCTTATGTGGTTCATGAAAAGAACAGACATGCAATGACACTGGTGGATCCTTATGTGGTTTGTTTAGAAGAACACACATGCAATGACACTGGGTGTGGTTCATGAGAAGAACACACATGCAATGACACTGGGGGATCCATATGTGGTTTGTTAGGAGAACACACATGTAGAGACACTTGGTGTGGTTAATGAAAAGAATAGACATCCAATGACATTGGTGGATCCTTGTGTGGTTTATGGAAGTAACAAACATGCAATGACTCTAGCTATGGTTAATGAAAAGAACACGCATGCAATGACACTGGGTGTGGCTCATGAAAAGAACATACATGCAATGCCACTGGTGGATCCTTGTGTGGTTTTCTTAGAGGAACAAACATGCAATGACTCTAGATATGGTTCATGAAAAGAACAGACATGCAATGACACTAGGTGTGGTTCATGAAAAGAACAGACATGCAATGACTTATGTGGTTTGTTTAGAAGAACACACATGCAACGACACTGGGTGTGGTTCATGAAAAGAACGGACAGGCAATGACACTGGTGGATCCTTATGTAGTTTGTTAGAAGAACACACATGCAATGACACTGGGTGTGGTTCATGGAAATAACAGACACGCAATGACACTGGTGGATCCTTATGTGGTTTGTTTAGAGGAACAAAAATGCAATCGCACTAGGTGGATCCATATGTGGTTTATGGAAGTAAAAGACATGCAATGACTCTACCTGTGATTCATGAAAAGAACAGACATGCATTGACACTGGTGGATCCTTGTGTGATTCATGAAAAGAACGGACACGCAATGACACTGGTGGATCCTTATGTGGTTTGTTTAGAAGAACACACATGCAATGACACTAGGTGTGGTTCATGAGAAGAACACACATCCAATGACACTGGTGGATCCTTATGTGGTATGTTTAGAGGAACATACATGCAATCACACTAGGTGGATCCATATGTGCTTTATGGAAGTAACAGACATGCAATGACTCAGCTGTGATTCATGAAAAGAAAAGACAGGCAATGACACTGGTGGATCCACGTGTTGTTCATGGGGAGAACAGACATCCAATGACACTAGTGGACTCTAGCTGTGGTTCATGAAAAGAACAAACAGTCAATGACACTGGTGGATCCATATGTGGTTTGTCAGGAGAACACACATGAAGTGACACTGGGTGTGGTTCATGAAAAGAACAGACATGGAATGACATCGGTGGATCCTTGTGTGGTTTATGGAAGTAACAGACATGCAATTACTCTAGCTATGATTAATGAAAAGAACACGCATGCAATGACACTGGGTGTGCTTCATGAAAAGAACAGATGCAATGACACTGGTGGATCCTTATGTGGTTTGTTTAGAGTAACAGACATGCAATGACTCTAGATATGGTTCATTAAAAGAACAGACATGCAATGACACCGGGTGTGGTTCATGAAAAGAACAGACATGCAATGACTTATGTGGTTTGTTTAGAAGAACACACATGCAATGACACTGGGTGTGGTTCATGAAAAGAACAGACAGGCAATGACACTGGTGGATCCTTATGTGGTTTGTTAGAAGAACACACATGCAATGACACTGGGTGTGGTTCATGAAAAGAACAAATACGCAATGACACTGGTGGATCCTTATGTGGTTTGTTTAGAGGAACAGACATGCAATCACACTAGGTGGATCCATATGTGGTTTATGGAAGTAATAGACATGCAATGCCACTAGCTGTGATTCATGAAAATAACAGACATGCAATGACAGTGGTGGATCCTTATGTGGTTCATGAAAAGAACAAACAGGCAATGGCACTGGTGGATCCTTATGTGGTTTGTTTAGAAGAACACACATGCAATGACACTGGGTGTGGTTCATGAGAAGATAACACATCCAATAACACTGGTGGATCCTTATGTGGTTTGTTTAGAGGAACAGACATGCAATCACACTAGGTGGATCCATATGTGGTTTATGGAAGTAAAAGACATGCAATGACTCTAGCTGTGATTCATGAAAACAACAGACATGCAATGACACTGGTGGATCCTTATGTGGTTCATGAAAAGAATAGACATGCAATGACACTGGTGGTTCCTTATGTGATTTGTTTAGAAGAACACACATGCAATGAAACTGGGTGTGGTTCATGAGAAGAACACACATCCAATGACACTGGTGGATCCTTATGTGGTTTGTTTAGAGGAATAGACATGCAATGACTTATGTGGTTTGTTTAGAAGAACACACATGCAATGACACTGGGTGTGGTTCATGAAAAGAATAGACAGGCAATGACACTGGTGGATCCTTATGTGGTTTGTTAGAAGAACACACATGCAATGACACTGGGTGTGGTTCATGAAAAGAACAAATACGCAATGACACTGGTGGATCCTTATGTGGTTTGTTTAGAGGAACAGACATGCAATCACACTAGGTGGATCCATATGTGGTTTATGGAACTAAAAGACATGCAATGACTCTAGCTGTGATTCATTAAAAGAACATACATGCAATGACACTGGTGGATCCTTATGTGGTTCATGAAAAGAACAGACATGCAATGACACTGGTGGATCCTTGTGTGATTTGTTTTGAAGAACACCCATGCAATGACACTGGGTATGGTTCATGAGAAGAAAACACATCCAATGACACTGGTTGATCCTTATGTGGTTTGTTTAGAGGAACAGACATGCAATCACACTAGGTGGATCCATATGTGGTTTATGGAAGTAAAAGACATGCAATGACTCTAGCTGTGATTCATGAAAACAACAGAGATGCAATGACACTGGTGGATCCTTATGTGGTTCATGAAAAGAACAGACATGCAATGACACTGGTGGTTCCTTATGTGATTTGTTTAGAAGAACACACATGCAATGAAACTGGATGTGGTTCATGAGAAGAACACACATCCAATGACACTAGTGGATCCTTATGTGGTTTGTTTAGAGGAATAGACATGCAATGACTTATGTGGTTTGTTTAGAAGAACACACATGCAATGACACTGGGTGTGGTTCATGAAAAGAACAGACAGGCAATGACACTGGTGGATCCTTATGTGTTTTTCTAGAAGAACACACATGCAATGACACTGGGTGTGGTTCATGAAAAGAACAGACAAGCAATGACACTGGTGGATCCTTATGTGTTTTTTTAGAAGAACACAAATGCAATGACACTGGGTGTGGTTCATGAAAAGAACAGACATGCAATGACTTATGTGGTTTGTTTAGAAGAACACACATGCAATGACACTGGGTGTGGTTCATGAAAAGAACATATAGGCAATGACACTGGTGGATCCTTATGTGGTTTGTTTAGAAGAACACACATGCAATGACACTGGGTGTGGTTCATGAAAAGAACAAACACGCAATGACACTGGTGGATCCTTATGTGGTTTGTCTAGAGGAACAACCATGCAAATCACACTAGGTGGATCCATATGTCGTTTATGGAACTAAAAGACATGCAATGACTCTAGCTGTGATTCATGAAAAGAACATACATGCAATGACACTGGTGGATCCTTATGTGGTTCATGAAAAGAACAGACATGCAATGACACTGGTGGATCCTTGTGTGATTTGTTTTGAAGAACACACATGCAATGACACTGGGTATGGTTCATGAGAAGAAAACACATCCAATGACACTAGTTGATCCTTATGTGGTTTGTTTAGAGGAACAGACATGCAATCACACTAGGTGGATCCATATGTTGTTTATGGAAGTAACAGACATGCAATGACTCTAGCTGTGATTCATGAACAGAACAGACAGGCAATGACACTGGTGGATCCACGTGTGGTTCATGGGAAGAACAGACATCCAATGACACTGGTGGACTCTCGCTGTGGTTCATGAAAAGAACATACATGCAATGAAACTGGTGGATCCATATGTGGTTTGTTAGGAGAACACACATGCCGTGACACTAGGTGTGGTTCATGAAAAGAACATACATGCAATGACGTCGGGGGATCCTTGTGTGGTTTATGGAAGTAACAGACATGCAATGACTCTAGCTATGGTTAATGAAAAGAACACTCATGCAATGACACTGGGTGTGGTTCATGAAAAGAACAGACATGCAATGACACCGGTGGATCCTTATGTGGTTTGTTTAGAGGAGCTGACATGCAATGACTCTAGATATGCTTCATGAAAAGAACAGACATGCAATGACACCGGGTGTGGTTCATGAAAAGAATAGACATGCAATGACTTATGTGGTTTGTTTAGAAGAACACACATGCAATGACACTGGGTGTGGTTCATGAAAAGAACAGACAGGCAATGACTCTGGTGGATCCTTATGTGTTTTTCTAGAAGAACACACATGCAATGACACTGGGTGTGGTTCATGAAAAGAACAGACAAGCAATGACACTGGTGGATCCTTATGTGTTTTCTTTAGAAGAACACACATGCAATGACACTGGGTGTGGTTCATGAATAGAACAGAAACGCAATGACACTGGTGGATCCTTATGTGGTTTGTTTAGAGGAACATACATGCAATCACACTAGGTGGATCTATATGTGGTTTATGGAAGTAAAAGACATGCAATGACTCTAGCCGTGATTCATGAAAAGAATAGACATGCAATGAAACTGGTGGATCCTTATGTGGTTCATGAAAAGAACAGACAGGCAATGACACCGGTGGATCCTTATGTGGTTTGTTTAGAAGAACACACATGCAATGACACTGGGTGTGGTTCATGAGAAGAACACACATCCAATGACAATGGCAGATCCTTGTGTGGTTTGTTTAGAGGAACATACATGCAATCACACTAGGTGGATCCATATGTGGTTTATGGAAGTAACAGACATGCAATGACTCTAGCCGTGATTCATGTAAATAACAGACAGGCAATGCCACTGGTGGATCAACATGTGGTTCATGGGAAGAACATACATCCAATGACACTGGTGGAATCTAGGTGTGGTTCATGAAAAAAAGAGACATGCAATGACACTGGTGGATCCATATGTGGTTTGTCAAGAGAACACACATGCAGTGACACTAGGTGTGGTTCATGAAAAGAACAGACATGCAATGACATCGGTGGATCCTTGTGTGGTTTTGGAAGTAACATACATGCAATGACTCTAGCTATGGTTAATGAAAAGAACACGCATGCAATGACACTAGGTGTGGTTCATGAAAAGAATAGACATGCAATAACACTGGTGGATCCTTATGTGGTTTGTTTAGAGGAATATACATGCAATGACTCTAGATATGGTTCATGAAAAGAACAGACATGTAATGACACCAGGTGTGGTTCTTGAAAAGAACAGACATGCAATGACTTATGTGGTTTGTTTAGAAGCACACACATGCAATGACACTGGATGTGGTTCATGAAAAGAATAGACATACAATGACACTGGTGGATCCTTATGTCGTTTGTTTAGAATAACACACATGCAATGACACTGGTGGATCCTTATGTGGTTTTTTTAGAGGAACAGACATGCAATCACACTAGGTGGATCCATATGTCATTTATGGAAGTAAAAGACATGCAATGACTCTAGCTATGATTCATGAAAAGAACAGACATGCAATGACACTGGTGGATCCTTATATGGTTCATGAAAAGAACAGACATGCAATGACACTGGTGGATCCTTATGTGATTTGTTTAGAAGAACACACATGCAATGACACTGGTTGTGGTTCATGACAAGAACACACTTCCAATGACACTGGTGGATCCTTAAGTGCTTTGTTTAGAGGACCAGACATGCAATCACACTAGGTAGATCCATATGTGGTTTATGGAAGTAACAGACATGCAATGACTCTAGCTATGATTCATGAAAAGAACAGACAGGCAATGACACTAGTGTATCCATGTGTGGTTCATGGGAAGAACAGACATCCAATAACACTGGTGGACTCTAGATGTGGTTCATGAAAAGAACAGACATGCAATGACACTGGTGGATCCATATATGGTTTGTCAGGAGAACACACATGCAGTGACACTGGGTCTGGTTCATGAAAAGAACAGACATGCAATGCCATTGGTGGATCCATGTGTGGTTTATGGAAGTAACAGACATGCAATGACTCTAGCTATGGTTAATGAAAAGAACACGCATGCAATGACACTGGGTGTGGTTCATGAAAAGAACAGACATGCAATGACACTGGTGGATCCTTATGTGGTTTGTTTAGAGGAACAGACATGAAATGACTCTAGATATGGTTCATGAAAAGAACAGATATGCAATGACACCGGGTGTGGTTCATGAAAAGAACAGGCAGGCAATGACATTGGTGGATCCTTATGTGGTTTGTTAGAAGAACACACATGGAGTGACACTGGGTGTGGTTCATGAAAAGAACAGACACGCAATGACAGTGGTGGATCCTTATGTGGTTTTTTTAGAGGAACATACATGCAATCACACTAGGTGGATCCATATATGGTTTATGAAATTAAAAGACATGCAATGACTCTAGCTGTGATTCATGAAAAGAAAAGACATGCAATGACACTAGTGGATCCTTATGTGGTTCATGAAAAGAACAAACAGACAATGACACTAGGTGTGGTTCATGCAATGACACTGGGTGTGGTTCATGTGAAGAAAACACATCCAATGACACTGGTGGATCCTTATGTGGTTTGTTTAGAGGAACAGACATGCAATCACACTAGGTGGATCCATATGTGGTTTATGGAAGTAACAGACATGCAATGACTCTAGCTGTGATTCATGAACAGAACAGACAGGTAATGACACTGGTGGATCCACGTGTGGTTCATGGGAAGAACAGACATCCAATGACACTGGTGGACTCTCGCTGTGGTTCATGAAAAGAACATACATGCAATGAAACTGGTGGATCCATATGTGGTTTGTTAGGAGAACACACATGAAATGACACTAGGTGTGGTTCATGAAAAGAACAGACATGCAATGACATCGGGGGATCCTTGTGTGGTTTATGGAAGTAACAGAAATGCAATGACTCTAGCTATGGTTAATGAAAAGAACACGCATGCAATGACACTAGGTGTGGTTCATGAAAAGAACAGACATGCAATTACACTGGGTGTGGTTCATGAAAAGAACAGATATGCAATGACACTGGTGGATCCTTATGTGGTTGTTTTAGAGGAGATGACATGCAATGACTCTAGATATGGTTCATGAAAAGAACAGACATGCAATGACACCGGGTGTGGTTCATGAAAAGAACAGACATGCAATGACTTTGTGGTTTGTTTAGAAGAACACACATGCAATGACACTTGGTGTGGTTCATGAAAAGAAAATACAGGCAATGACACTGGTGGATCCTTATGTGTTTTTCTAGAAGAACACACATGCAATGACACTGGGTGTGGTTCATGAAAAGAGAGACAGGCAATGACACTAGTGGATCCTTATGTGTTTTTTTAGAAGACACACATGCAATGACACTGGGTGTGGTTCATGAATAGAACAGAAACGCAAATGACACTGGTGGATCCTTATGTGGTTTGTTTAGAGGAACATACATGCAATCACAGTAGGTGGATCTATATGTGGTTTATGGAAGTAAAAGACATGCAATGACTCTAGCCGTGAT